>VXAU01003991.1:126778-140452 GCA_013399695.1 Formicarius rufipectus | reverse complement strand
AAACAAAACAAACAAACAAAAAAAAGTCTCCCAAAACCTTCTCAAAAGCAAATTGGATTCAACACAGTAAGATGCCATTCCTTGTAAATCACATCACCTATAGTTTTCAGGAATGTCCCTTAGTAAGTGAATTGTTAAAAGTGGTTTATAACACCCTGAGGTCAACACTGTGTGATGATAACATGATTTTGTTTACTTCGAGGGAAATCCCTGTAAAAACCCACACACTGAAAGCCAAGAGAGAGACTGAAGCTTAAAAGGTTACACAGTAAGATACCTATTTAGAAACTGCATAATCAAAAACTAACTTGAGAGGAGATTACCCATTACTAAGAAGAGATACCCTAGACAATATTTTTCTAAATAGGTGAGCCACAATAAGGTACAGATTCAGGAAACCATGTCCTTACCATTTCCTAGCTTAAATACTAAAATTACAGTCACTGACTCTAAAGGCAGTTTTTGCTGACAAAAAAAAATACAAAATGGAACAAAAATAGTCTGGCAGAAAGAATAGTGATTTTCATTATGGTCACTAAAATGATTGGAAAGTGTAGAGGCTTGCAGAAAACCACAATGTGAATCAAAAAACTTTTTATCCTCATTCTTTATTGAACTATTGTACATACTGGGGAGAAATTCTCTATATTTTGGTCACTCACTTATATTTTGCACCACAGGGAAGGAACAAGCTCTTCTTACTAAACATTTAGTTATGCCTTTGCTGCCTTTCTTAAGGCAATAGTCACGCAGTGAACTAGGGAGGCAAGCAGAAGAAAGTATCCAGTAATATTTAGAGGAAAGAAGGCAACCATGTTGTTTTGCTGTTAGCAGGAACCCACCATTTATTTCAGAGTCATGCATTAATAATCCTTCTTATATTTAACAAGTATATACTACTTCAGGAATATACTTTGTTTCTCTCCTTCATTTTAAAAAAAAAAAAAGTTCCAGCCTGAGCAGGTCTTGCTCTTTAACCTTGGTTGTTATTTTTCTAAGATGCCTACAACGTGCCTATCACCAAGTCATGTGAGGCTCTAAGAGGAAGAGGCACATAACCTGGTTTTCCCTATCTGACTGTTGTGCAATGGCAGAGTGACAAGGGAAAATCCAGGGCCTACCAGATCACAGATCTCAGCTGATAAACTTAACAAAGAGAAGAAAGAAATGTAGGAAAAAAAGACAAAGAAAACTTGGACTCTTCACGAACAGCAAAACCTTTATTCCTCTTGGCCTGCACACTAGAAAGTCACCTTTCCCAAACATCTGAAAGCAACTTTTTATTTTTTTTTCCTCCTTGCAAGTCTCCCTAATCCTATAAACACCTTCAATATAAACTCAATTTCACAATTCAATTCCTTGCATTGTGTCTTTCCTCGCCATTCCCCTCAGGAGCTGAAAATCTTATGAATTGACTTCATATGGTTCCAATCACATGACTGTCCCCCAGCGTGGGAGACATTCTTTCTACTTCCTTATTTAAAAGTTCACTGATAACACTTGTTTGCTGCTCAGCACTACTGTCACACTTCTCCGTGTGAAAACAAGACACTCCCAGAAGGAGACTCCATATATCCCCCTCTCAGATGAAAACTTATTCAATCATCTACCTTGAAGACTAGCTAAAACTTCCAGGCAGAGTCTAAAGCAAGCCATATTTTTCTCAGGCACAAGAAATTTGCTTCTCTGACCCTGCCTTCTCCCTTATAAAACATGCAATACTACCTAGAAAACAAGTAGCTGACCCACTTTAAATGAGATGTTTCACCTACTAAGGAATATTCTGGACCAGAACTACTATAGATCAAGAAAGCAATCCTCACAGTCCCTAACTTCTAGACTTTTACATCTTCAACACCTGAAAAATTTGTTCTGGGCTGATTTTTCTAATATCTACACTTCATAGCTACATTCACATTCTCTGCAGAATAGTCCTATTCAAAAGACATCCAGTGCACCCAGACAGGACATGATAGTGCAGCATAGATGTGTGGACAGTTCTTCCATGCACCTGGAAGAATGGGTGATAGCAGTGGCTCTGCTTTCTACTGCATCGCAGGAGCAGAGGCATACGTGCAGGAAGACCCAGATTTGAGATAAAAAAATGAGCAGAGACCCCAAACCAGCCCTCAGTGTAGTGGCTACAGCATCCACATTTCCTCAAGGATATAGCAGGACAGAGTACATCTGGAGATGCAGTAGACAGAGTACCTGCAGTCAGATATCTGTGCCTTTGCTGAGTGATCCAACCAGTATGACACTGCTACGGAACACCCACCACAGTCTGTGCTGGGATTAGGAGCCCTCACTTGTTGGCTTTGTGAGCAAAAAAGAGTGACAATTCAATACCCTCCTTGTTCACATATGCCAAATTTCAGGTAAGTTCTAGTGGAGACCTCCAAATACATTCAGACACCTTGTCATCTGAGATACTTAATACTATCGTCACTCTAGGCCCCATATATATATATATAAGGGATGGAACTGAAGTGTTCCAACACTATGTTAGAAGGGAAAATGCCATGTTGAAACACTGCACAATCTTCTTCAGAATGCTGCTGCCTGCTGCCCAGGTGTTACTTCTATCACATCTCTCCCTGCTTGTATCTCAACTTTCACTCCAAGAATGGTATATTTCTACAGGTCTGGCCAGAAGGACAACCATTACAGGTCTTTATACTCCTTTCAGTCGAAAATGTAACCCTATTCTTCACTGCCTCTATTTTCTCCCCTCTCTCTGTGCTGTTGCCCAGTAGCTAACACTGCCCTTTTAGTACTTGTGGTAGCTCCAGGTAGTATCTTAAAATACATTTTGTATATATGCACAATGAGGCTACACCATCAACCCTACAAATTGTATAGTTAAGGGAAAAAGGGTAAACACATTCTGTTATGATGGATTCTAGGATTCCTAAGGAATTTTCTCAGATCTTAGAAAAGCTATTAGCCCTTCCAACTCAGGATATTATGTGATTTTGTGAACTTGAATTGCCTTCATATTCCTCAAAAAACTCTTTCCCATTAAGACATTAAGAAAATTCATGTAAATATGTATGGCCTCTCACAGTGGTCCCAGTAAACAGAAAAATATCAATATCTGACACTATTTTCTGGCAAATGGTTTTTCAAAAATTAAGTTTATCAACTACCCTCATTATCCACAATTTTTTTTTCCACTCAGTAAAACATTACTTACTGCATCCAGCATACTGAAAGATTAGAATCTAAACTGAACTCTAAAAACAGTCTGCTAAAAATTATGACATAATTGCCCATAAAAAAACCTCCACCCTGATACAGCATCCTAAGGACAGAACTACCACCTTGTATTTTACATGAAACACACATTTTATGTCTAATCTTTTTTTCCTGAAATACCTGTTCAAAAGAGGAAGAATAATTTTTCTAGCACAAACTAACAGTGGTCATTTGATTTGTGTTATTAAAAACAAGATACCACACGATACTTGACAATATTTTTGTCATTTTTTTTCTTCAATCCTACAGCCATTTATTTTACCTGGAACAGAACTTTAATCATGGACTGCTATCTTTCTATCAATATTCAACATCATTGTGTTATACTTAAATTATCTCCACTGGAAACACAAAATGATAGACTGCTGCAGCTGATGCTTTCACTTTGATTCTTAACACAGGGTGGATGCAGGAATGGGGCAACATGTCAAATGCAGGAAATTCAGTAATTTACAAGGAAAAAAGAGAGTCATCTTGTAGTGAGAATTTACTATTCAATTTTGTCCCTATACTTACTGTACAGTTTATTTTTAGTATACTACCTAATCTATAATGTTAAAATTTACTACCTGTTTTCAATGCTATTTATTTCTCTTTAAAAAAATGAATGGTCCTCTGCCCCCAACTCTACTGAAACATTTATTACAAATAATCTATTATGAGACTAAAAAACTTAACTTTGATAGATGAGGAGAAAGCTACCAGAGAATTCTTATTAAGCAGTCCACATAAAGCCAGCTTCTCAACCCTAGTTTGCCATCCACCTTGTTCATAATCTGATAAAGCACCTTCAAATGTGATACTAACTCTGATAACTCAGTATTCATCCTGCTTGCCTTTGCCTCCTGTAATAACAGCAAAGCCCCACAATGTCACCTATTTTTGGCTGGATGGGAATAACTGGAATTAAATTTTTTTTTTCTGCACTATTTAATATTTGAACCCAAATCAGATTTAAAGGAGAGACATGAGTTAGGCTCTGATTCTGAAAAACATGCACCTCAGAATCTACATTTTCATCTAAGCTCTATTCAGTTGAGCTGCTACGCAAGCCTCAATACTTCCTTGAGCTTGAACCCCACAAAGGATTCAACTTCTAGTGAATTCCACTGCAACTGAAGTAATTCAGAGGCTTTCAAAGTCACAATCAGTTCTAATTCAAGAAAACACATTTGTTTCCAAAAGTATGCCACAGGAAGAAAGCACAGCATTTGCATTGAGGCCACATTCTCAGCTGCCACAAATCCACACTGCTGCAATAGCAGCAATGGCTATTTATAAAAAGAGAAGAACGCATTATTGCAAAGCAATCAGAATAATGAGCCTGCTCTCTTATTGCTCATTACAGTCTATGACCACAAGTTAGGAAACACATCCAAGGAATTTACAATTTACTATCATTTGTATTCACCTCTGTTCTCTGAAATAAAATTCAACAGTTTATAATATATTTCTCTCTCTGAGAGGATGAGAAATTTAGACTTTCAGTGTCAAGTGAATTTGGGAATCTGAATCACTCTCTGTACTACTGACTGAACAGGAAGCACATAACAATTAAAAAACAACAGGGCAAGAAAATGCTCTTTTAGAAGAGATGATACATTATCATCATGTGGGAATATAGCTTGAAATTCAACTTTCGTAACCAGGATGACACACCTGGAAAAATGAGAGTGTTGGCCAAATACTGATGTCAATAGTCATATGCTTACAGAGTTCCTCTGAAACATCCAAGGGCATCTCTGCTGTAGTCATACAGAGTCATGTAAGTTCAGGAGCCAAATCTTATTCCGGATCAAAAAGAGCCATACAGAAAGGGCAAGGTTACAGATGCTCCCAGGTTGGATGCTATTAGCTATAATGAACCTTGCATGGCTGCTGACAGCACATGTAACATTGCTGGGCCCCGTGTGTCTTCCCAGACTGGCAGAGTACACTCCCAGCAGTGACTACACTAAGTAATGAAAACTTTCAATTACTAGTAGGAAAGACTGTCCCAGTTGTGTGTAAG
This sequence comes from Formicarius rufipectus, assembly GCA_013399695.1. Lineage (NCBI taxonomy): Eukaryota > Metazoa > Chordata > Aves > Passeriformes > Formicariidae > Formicarius > Formicarius rufipectus. The sequence goes on along the minus strand of VXAU01003991.1, from coordinate 135,183 downwards.
ATAAAGCTATCCTACATCTTCATACTTATGTTATGCAGATGGAAATACTTTATTTTCTACTCCTTTAATTATCATGATGTTTCTATCTAATTGGTCAGTCAGGGCTTTGTGCAAAGGATCATCAAAGACAGGAAAGGAGAATTTAGCAGCACCACTGGACAGCAGGCAGATGATGTCTGGCATCCATCCTCCTCTTCCTTGATTGGTTTCTACCCATTACTGCTGTTGATGGCAATCCTGCTCAAGAGAGATGACAAAGCCTCTGAGAAATGCAAAAACTGATTTTGAATCTTGTCTTCAGGGACAGCAGCTTAATGCCATGGACTCAGAAATGACAAACAGCTTTGCATATCCCTCCCTCCTCTCACACAGTCGTATCTTCACAGCTGAGATAGGTTGAGGTTTGCAAGAAATCAGCTCACAGAGAAGTCAACTGCATGGCAAAGCTGAGAAAGGCACAGGTGATGCTGAAGGGCAAAGAGAAGCACTTTGAAGAGTTTACAGTCATTTTTCTGAGTAAGACTGGGAAAAGTCCCATGAAATTACTGGAAACAGTCTTCAGCGCAAGTGGATATTTTTCATCAATTTCTCACTCAATCTTTAGACTGCCTCTCACCTGACACTCTGCTCTTATGCTGCTGAACACCTGCCTGCTGCCCATGGGAAACAGTGAATTAATTCATTGTTTTGCTTTGCTTGCATGCACAGCTTTTACTTTCCCTATTAAACTGTTTTTATCTCAACGCATAAATTTTCTCATTTTTACCCTTCCAATTCTCTCCCTGATCCCACTGGTGGGGACATGAGTGAATGGCTGTGTGGGGCTTGGTGGCTGGCTGGGGTTAAACCACAAGAGTGTCACACTAATGAATTTCAGCAGTGTTGGACTCTAGCTTTGCAGGCATGACTGACCATCACCACAACAATGCAGCATAAGAAAAAGGCACACAGAAAAAACCAAAATCCTGACAAAACACACAATTACTAACCAGATACAGAGGCTGTGAACTTTCATCATGTTTCCTTTTTAAGCAAGGGCAATACTTAATGTTTTTAGAAGGCCCAGCCTCGCCCTCTGATGATTTTTGCTATGCTAAGGATAAAATGAATGGAAGACAAAGAGACTAGGGGGAAGGAGGGGAGGTGGGCAAGCTTTTCCATGAATAAGCAGCAAAATCCCCTGTCATGTTGTCTTTGACAATGCTGCACACTAACTACTGAAGTTAATTCAGCAACTTGGAAAAAGCCCTGGATGAAACCTGAATTAATATGGATGGGGAGTTAGTAAAAGCTGTTCAACCATGTGCTTTGTTTTTTCTAAAGCTCTGAGGCAATGGAAAGTGGCCTCAAATCTGACCTTTTTTTTTTTTCCCCTAAGAAGATCTAGTTTGAATGCTGAGAATAGCTAAAAAGAACAGAGCTTTCTGTTACTTCTCATAAAACAGTATGCTTACGTGCCACAGTTCCCCCACCTCCCAATTAAAAATCAGTATTTGTGATGCAGTGGGCCAAATGCGCAAAATGCAAAAAAAGATAAAAGACAATAATAGTGTCTAAGCTTCTAATTCTTGCGCCCTTCTTCACTTCTTACCATCTCATATACAAGTTAAGCAGTCTTTAAAAAATGTTCAGTGCACAATATATATATCAAATATACACTGGTGCACTATTAATTGTCTTCTAGGACAAAGTAAAATTTTTTATTATGCCCCCTTCTCCCAGGCTAATGTTGGACCAAAAAGCTTCTCATCCCTCCCTTTCTGCAAAAATATCCCTCCATATCTTAAAACAGCATGGTTCCTCAGGAATTTAAACAAAATTGTCCTTCCTTTGTAACAGGAATTCATTTTATGACTGCAAATTCAGAACATTTTTGCTACTGCCACCAAAGATATGGCAGGTTCCATTAATGCAATTATATCCTAATTTGTGGAGGTCATAGAGAGAAGCGGGCTGTGTGTGGGGGGGTGTTTCTGTCCTTTTTTTTGGTTTTGGTTTAGGTTTTTTTGGTATATTTTGTCACTTGGTGAAACAAAGAGATTGCATTCTTCGCCCTCCTCCATTTTTACTTTTTGTGCAATATGCATTTCATCCATACATGGGTATAAATATTAGTTCTGTCATTGCTGACACAATTACACAGTTCCACCCTGACATGACTTTATCAAAGGATCTCCACTAGCACATGGCACCAGATACCACTGAAGATAAAATGCACATTATGCTGTAGAAACATGATTACAAACTCTAATCTGCTGCACTAGAGATGATTTTCTTTTTTTCCACCCCCTCTGGGCATTAGCTACACTTTCCACAACCAGAAATTAAAGGAATAGTGAAGATTCTCCCCTTTTCCTCTAGACCCAGTTAATCTAGGATTAGCTATTTCTGTGAAGCAATACCACCAAATTTCTCCTGATAGTATTTAAATTTAGTAAGAGCTTCCAAGATACTATACTCTGTCAGGACACTGCAAACATTTTCGAATTAGTGACTGTGAAGACAATAGGACTATTTAACGAGAACATGCACTGTGGTCATGCAGTCCAAGATAGCTTGAAAAGTAACCTGACATGTTTTAAAGGTATCTATCCAACTTCCCTGACTTCTACAATGCACAAAGGAGATAACCAAAAGTAGGTGTCTTAAGGAATAAGGTTGGAAACAAAACAAAGGTGAAAATAAAAAGTGGAAATGAGACAAGTCCAGTGAAGGGAGACAGAGGAGCCACAGTAAAGGAAAGAACAGGAGGGGAATCAGAAAGTCCCCTAATATTACAGACTTCAACATAGAGCAATTAAAGAACAGTAAATAAGACAGTACAGAAACATTTAAAGCAGAGAGGGAAAATAGAGCAAGACAGAATACTTAAGCTTTTCTTCTTTAACTGGATTCATCACTATGAAAATGAAGCTTTCAAAACTATTTTAAAAAAGGGGGATGTATCTCCCAGATAAGCCTGGGTCAATATAGCAACCAAAAAATCACCTGTAATTTATTAACTAGCACACTTAGCAGTTTGCTTTTCATCATTCACAGCTTTTATTCACAAGTATTTGCAAGTAAACTTCCCTCACTACTACAGCACCAAATGATCGGTGGGATCTTGACACATTTCCCCTTCCCGATAGAAGTCTATTTGAAATGCTACTTTTATTCACAAGTTTCTATGCTGTTGTTACCAGTTACGGGGCTGAACTAATAATCCCTCAATTCACAGTACCCTAACTTTTCCACAGCTAAGTAGTCTGACAGGGGTTGCCATTTTCAGGCTGGAGAAGGATATCAAGAAAACATCAGCCTTTAAGAAACAATAATCCTGTTTTCATGACATCATGTCTTACACCTCTGGTGGGTGGTGTTTGGAGGCTTTTTGAGTGCCAAATCAGTATGATAATACTACACACTATGTTTGAAACTATTTCGCTCTGAAGAACAGCCATAGTTTAGGCAGAATGCCTTTGGGTGTCACAGAAATGTGCAAACATTTCTTCCAAATGTACAAATTTGGCAAGTTACGTACCATATTCACTTCCAGCAGCATCAACTTCTATGTTCCAAATTTTCAGTACTTAAATTAATTACACCAGGCCTAGTCCTGCAGTGGTTTGTTGAAAGGACAGGCAACACAAGTGATTTTGCTGCCGTTCAAAGGCATTTTTTCATGGAGATAAGGACCATTCAAATTTATAACAGCCCAAAGTCATGAGCAAACAACACATTCTGAGAAACTACCCCTACATAATCAATGCTACTTTTTAAAAAAGAAATACCTCATACTGACAGAAAGAGTAGAGAAAGAGCTATGCATCTGCAAGAACACACAGTTCTTTTGATGTGCTCTAAGACCATCTTTAAGACCATCAGCAGTGTGAAACACTGTCCTTTCAGTGTGCAGTGTCCCTGTTCAGATCATTCATACCAGCTCTGTTCCCAAAAACATTTCTGAAACTTTGTTATAAAGGAGACTTGAGACCCGTGGTATGCAAGCTGAAAGAATGAATAGTAAGGGAAGAGAATAACTTTTAAGACTGCCTATTTTCACAAACTGTAATGTGATGTAGTGTCATTAAACCCTGACTTGGCCTCTTAGGGCATAGGACTTTCACAACATCAGATGTCTTGTCTGAAGGGACACATCTCAGTGAAGATGACATCCTCAAATGCATTAAAAACACTGGCTTCATGGGAAAACCTTGTTTCTGATAGAGAATGCATGCATACCCCAGCAGTCTGAGCAACCAGGCTGCAGCCACATCTGTTCTGAACTAGTCAAGTGACATTTGACTGAGACCCTTTAAAAAACCAAACTCACAGATGACATCAGGTAAAACAGAACTTAGGCTTCATTTCTGCTTCTTCAGTAAATGCAAGTTGTCCTAGTCACGTACCACATAACCACCTTCACACCTCAGTGAACAAGGAACTATAAATATGAGCACAACTTACATCAGAGTAAGACTCCACGATATTTTCTATACTGTGTATCCATGAGTTAAAAAAAGGCAGTAAAAAACAAACAAAAACAAACAAACAAAAAAAAAACTAAGACAAACAGTGAAAGAGTCAATTAGAAATGTTTTGCACAGATTTGCAGTTACCAGACGTATCATTCAACAATGGCAAAGTACATTACTTGCAGTATTGCAACTTACTATATTTATCTGTTTCCTGTTTCTTGCAGAATAGTACAGAAAATAGCTCAATAAAACACCTTTGTGTAACTGTCACCAGTTATTCTTAAACGATATTATTCCACTAAAATAATTTCATGATTCCTATCTGGGAATTAGAAAAAGCCACTTAAAAGCCCTGTTTCTGTGATGAATGGAAGTCACAGAATAATCTTTTGAGGCCTGGAGAACAGTACAATCACATTAAATTCCCTCAGCTCAAAAAATGTCATCTTTATATCAGCTGGTACAAAAAATTGTTTCCAGCCTAAGGCAGTTATGATAAGGGATTTAGAAGTCATCACCATGTGGGCCATGAGATACAAAGGAATGCCTCAATGCATATAAAGTGTCTGCTGCTCACAATTTCAGAGCTAATGTTCTCACAGCTGTGTATGACTTAGACCAGCTGGGAAGAAGAAAGGGACTGATTCACTAGAAGGATCTAGTATTTTGTCTAACCTGCACTTAACGCTCCAGCAGGAGAACTGCTGGTAAGCAAAATAAGATCAGATCATTATCCAGCAAGGGATGGGGCTGTGTGATCTCTTGGAAGTGCAGTAGAAAACACACAGTCTTGGGGAGGCAGGCAATGATGGCATTTCAGTCCTATACGTTCACTCCTAAGATACTATGAGCAGCTGAAACAGCCCTCAGTGCAACTGAGGTGGGTCATGGGTTACACAAAATTACCACAGGCCATCTGGCACTCCCAAACACACCTGTGCTGCTGCATATACAAGAGGGAAAAGCTTTTGGAAAGCCTTACTCAGCAGCTCTCCTATGGCAGGCATCAGGGTTTCTGTACTGTGACATACAGACCGCTAACAGCTCAAGATGGAATCTTACCCATACAGAAGGTAAGGCTCTGTAGATGGCCAAAGAGGGGGTTTGTCACAAAAATGCTCAATATTTGCAAGCTTGTGCTTCTAGGCTTGGCTACTGCAGGCTGCTCTTTAACAGCAGTGTCAGACTTCAAACAGAGCTCTGGGTGCAGGAGGCTAATAAACTCCAGTTGGATGCAGGGACCTCACCTCACTGCAGAAAATCATTGCAGTCTTGAGAAAGGTTTAAATGCCTAATCATTTAATTAGCAATGAGGGCAGTTCCTTCTGGGGTTTCTGCTGCCTCAGGGTGTAGTTCTCCATGACAGGTCTTGCTCTTGCATTCTGAGTGCCTGCAGAAGGATGAATGATAATCCCAAGATCTTTTGTTTCTCCTAATATTTTATTTGCTCTCTGTGTTTTCTCCACAAGATGTAATTTTACTTGTGAGATGCTCCTTCATTATATAGCATACCCATCAATAATTGCTTAGGCTATGAGTCAGGCATAATGTTTCATGCTAGCATGCAATGCCATTGGAAATATTTGGTATGCCAGTTCTTAGGGCAAATATCAAATAATTTACAGTATACAAAAAAATAAAATCTTCAGGCGATACTCTCTTCTAACAATTTCAACTGCTTAAGAGTGCAAACTTTCACGGATTATCAGTTTCTAATAAGTTTCATTCACAAGGGCAATGTATTCCCAATATATTTCTATGGATATATAGCAGATGAATACTTGAAAATAAAAGAGTTATTATTACATCCTAAATCTCAGAAAGCTGATTTGCACCATTAATTTAACCTTAGTCGTCTCTGGTATAAATTATATATAAAGCAACCTAAAGGAAGACTTCTTTCCCTCTACTACTACTAGAAAAGCACAGCTTTGCCCCCAAAGGTAAGACTGAGCTAAAAGTAAATCTTTTTATTGTGTATCTCAGTGATGTCACTGAATTCAAGTTTTTGCACAGCACTTTTTAAGATAACTGCATTTACTGCAGAACATTTACCAGCTTCTGCAAGGGCAATGACCTGAAAGATTTTTTTTTAAATTTTTATCTTGTTCTATATATTTCTTTTTGTTTCTCCAGCTATCAAATACAGTTCTCATACAGATCAATCTTCCTAGGCACACATATTCTCACAACCCCTCTGCAGTGGAAGGGAATCAAACTGAAGCTAGAACAGATTTAATGAGATACAGGGTGCATGTAAAATGAGACATGCACAATGGCTCATGTCATGTGACTTACATTGAGATACATAAGAGCTAGCAAATAACTCAGATGATGATGACTTTTCATGCAGAAATATATATCAAAGGTTTCTTCATTAAAAAGATAGGCAATTTTACTGGTATCCTCAAAAAACAAGTGAATACTAAGGCTAAGTCTGGACTTGGATTCCCACATCTAAACAAATGTAACTTTGTACTCTCTCTCCATTTACATTGCTTTAAAAGGTGTTTATTGGTACCCCACATGTTTTTTCAACATCTGGCCACTTCTAAGTATTGATTTAGGAGACAGCATTTAAACACAGAATTCCAACTCAAATCTTCAGCTTTTACAGTTTTATAGCTCTTTCCTACTCATAATTCATGACCCTCAACCATTTATCTACAGGAGCTAAGCTCACATATGGCAGAACTTGATGGTTCTTAAAAGAGCTGGATGGTTAAAGTCCACTTTATTCATGGTAATGATAAAAAGCACCAGCAGAGCCCTCACTTGGTGTGGAAAGATGCAAAATGAAAAAAAATTACACTTTCTGTGAAAGAACAAGGGTCCCACAAGAAGATGCTCAGCTGAATTTTAACGAGCTAGATTAGACTACTATATTAAGATTCTCCTGTACAATCCCTCCTAAATGGCTCAAGTGATGAGCTGAAGTTATCTCAGCAAAACTTCTTGCACCTCAGGTATTCATATAGACAGATGTCTCTGCACAACACATGTTCATTATCCTAACTCCGACCATTTTTGCACATCTCCTGTTTACTAAGAAAAGGTAAGCAATTTGCAAGGTCTGCCATGAAGGCCATGGCAACAGTATTTACATTCTCAAAAGAGCAGCTAGTGAAGTTAATGTATAAACTTGAGGAGTGGCTTGATATATATTGGTGACTGGGAAAGAGACAGCCAGCAAGAGTATTAAACATGCTATTTATTTATTACTAAAGGATACTGCCCTCAACAACTGTCAATCCACTGCTCAGAATATAACCTATATTTTAAAAGGAAAAAACAATGTCAAGTAATCTGTATACTTCACTGGTGTTTTCATTCTTTGGGGTGGAACTAGTAGATATGGAAGATATTTCAGTTTTTTGTCAATGCATACTTTCCCTTTTTTTCCTTTAGATTCAAGGCTATCAGAAGAATAGTGCTCTTGAAAAATCAACAGAAATATACTCCAAAATTTCCTTAAGAAAATAAGCAAAAGGGAAAAGGAGGGGAAATTAACTGATAAAATTGATATTTTTAAAACTTAAATATTCATTAAAGCTGGTCTGAGTTTTCTTCATTAATTTTCTTCTGTTGCAACAGTGGTCAAAATTACATTTCTAAGAGTTTTATATTACTTGGAAGCTATATTTTAAATCGAAGAGTTCTGAATCTAGGTTGTTTCTGNTTTGAATTCATGCTACCCAGACTTGATCCTCTTTTGGTTTCAAGAGCATCCTCAGAAGTGCATCCATGAGCCAGATGCAAATTCTACCGCTTTCAAAAGTGTAAACTTAAAACTTATTCTTTAAGCTTTCCTTAGGGATTCTTTCTTTAGTTGATGAAATACATAAAGGAGTAATCTGAGTATTTATATGAAGGCCAGAAAAAGATAAAGACTCTCAAGGTATTTCTCTAGGCAGGGGTAGGTTCTTGCTTGGTTGTTTTTTTGGT
>VXAU01003991.1:96067-126729 GCA_013399695.1 Formicarius rufipectus | reverse complement strand
AATTCAAGCTGTAAAGCAGGTGTAGTTAATTACTTTAAGACCAAAAGAAAACCTTTAAAAAAATACCTATAACCACTTTATTATCATAAATATATTTTTCAAGACATAATATCTTAGCGATTGTGTGATAAAAACATTAAAGATTTCCACTTTCCACCAATATTAAAATAAGTTCTTAGCCCTTAATTACTTGAGATGAACTATTTTTAGACTAATACCATTTGCATATATTGAAAAACAGGTTCAGAACTGAATCTCAACCATCTGGAATCTTGGCCTGAAGTGAGGTTTTTTTGGGGGGAGTATTTTCTTGGGTTTATTTGATGACTCTTAGAGGGGTTTGCTGGGGGTGGGGGAAGTGCTGGTTTGGGGATATTAATTTTGTTGGTTTTTGTTGGGTTTTTTTTGTTTTGTGGGGGTTTTTTGTTTGTTTGTGGTTTTTTGTGGTTTTGTTTTTCGTTTTTTGGTTTTGTTTGGTTGGTTGGTTTTGTTTGGTTGGTTGGTTTTGTTTGGTTGGTTGGTTTTGTTTGGTTGGTTGGTTTTGTTTGGTTGGTTGGTTTTGTTTGGTTGGTTGGTTTTGTTTGGTTGGTTGGTTTTGTTTGGTTGGTTGGTTTTGTTTGGTTGGTTTTTTGTGGGGTTGTTTGTTTGTTTGTTTTTTTAATATTCTTACATTTGGAAGGGGAATTTTAGAATCTTGGTGACATCACAACAGTCTTAGACAAGCTGATGGCATGCTCTGAAGACCATGTTCAGTGCACCAGTATCTCTGCAGTAATATCCATTTGATCCATTTGTGTCCTCAGCATAGGCTGGGAAGAACGTTTACCTCAACAGAACAACTTTGAAGCCTGTACAGTCCAGCTGCAATAGAGAACCTAGACTAAAACAAGCCCATGTCTATGTGGTACAGAGGAATTCAACCCTTACACACAAAAGCAACTAACTACATTACAATATTTGACAAATCTGCTAAGAATTGGTCAACTACTGTTTTAAACTATTGTTTGGAGGCATTATGCCCCCAAAAGATAAAGCAGTACCAAAAAGAGGGTTTAACTTTTAATCCTTTCCCTGAAAGGATACTCCCCACAGAAGTTGGATGAATACCAGTAGTTTGGCAAGAAAATTTCTTCCACAAATAAAAGGAAGAGAAGAAAAAGCATGCCGCAAGCTCACTAACAACACCTATCAAGGCACATATAAAAGTCCTGCAATTAAAAGAACTGATGCAGAAAAGTCCAGACAGACAACACAAAAATATACAATACCCCCACTAAATAAAATAATCAATAATTGCAAATTCTATCTGATAAGTGCCTGGAAGGAGGAGGGGGGAAAACAAACAACACATTCTCCAAGAATTTAACACAAAGAGAAATTTACTTCCTTCTGGAAGCCTGATATGTCAAATAAATCCATAAAAGCTAGAAGCATCAAAACATGACACAAAATATGCTGGGTTAGAAAGGACCCAGAAAGATTATCAAGTCCAGCTCAGCCCTGCACAGGACCATCCCCAAGAGTCACACCATGTCCCTGAAAGTATTGTACAAATTAAAGACAGGCTAGGTTTTCCAAAAGACAACACAATGGAAGTCCTTAGGACTTGTCTTAAACTTACGGATTAGAGCATATGGAGTATAAATGTCATTAAGAAGGGTTAGGCAATTCACTTACACAGAGCTTGATCTTCCATCCTTTTTCATTCTGATCTGAATTACTTTTAAGAGTTGAGCAAAATAAATACTTCTGTATTCAAAAGTATGAGTGAGCAAAACAATATATATATATATACATATATAACCATCAAAACAAAAAAAAAAAAAAAGAAAAGAAAAAGAAAAAAAAAAAAAAAGAAAAGAAAAAGAAAAAAAAAAAAAAAGAAAAGAAAAAGAAAAAACAAAACGGTGAAGGCAACAATTTATTAATTACACCTGCTCAGTAATGGAAGTGGTGCTAATTTGGTGGGTTGCATTTTATTAAGACTCAAACTCCACTTACTACCTATGAAAGCCTTTTTCAATACAAATACAATTGTTCAGGGCAAAGTCCACTAACATAGAAGATTCGGCTACAACAGCACTGTAATATTTGCGAATCATATTTCAAGGAAAAACCTAAAGTTGGAGGAGGTCATGTAAAGCCCCTTTTATGCAGCAAGAGAAGGAAATATTAATGTTAGCATTTGTTTAAAATAAAACCAAAGCCAGAAAAATATATATATTCTGCACTGGGATTTGGTTCTCCAAGTATCTCTACAGTTCTCCTGGTTTCTATTCACTTTCCACAATACTCCAAATTGGCATTTTTTCAAAACTCTTAGATAGCGCCATTAGTTGCTAAAGAGAACTAGAATTCTGGTTAGGTATTCCTTGGCCCTGATCAGAATTGGGTTTTGCATAGTAACAGAGTGGGGATTTTTCAACCAGCTGTCACATCTCCAATACTCTGGGTTTTCTGGGTGATTAAGAGGTCACACCTTAGGTTCCAGGCCCACAGGCAGAGCTGGAGTGAGACACAATAACCCCATGCATGGTGCCCATTCTCTGGCTGTGCCACCACTGCTCCAGCACAGCCCTGTGCACTGGAGTACACAGTGATCCTTTCTTTTACCTGCACCCACTGCCAGGCTGGCAGAAAAACTGCTGCACAGTCATGAACAGAGGCCTTAACACTTGTGGACTTTCCTACTTATTTTTCATATAATTCTAATGAAAGTTCCCCAATACTTGTATGCATATTTATGCTGCATTAACAAGCATTTTAAGATTTTAAAGTTTTCCACAATACCATCCTTACCTGTGTAACTTATCCTCCAGGATCTCCATGTACTTCTCAGCATTTTCTTTTACACTGGCCACTGCAAAATAAACGTCAAAGTTACGTAATGGTATAACTTTACAGTTTGGGGGGTGGGAGGTGGGTTTTTTTTGTTGTTGTTTTGTTTGTTTGTTTAAAAAAAAACAAACAACTCAACTCTTACCCACATATTTTACATATATCAGTTAGGAATAAGAATTCCATTTATCTTTTTCACATTCAAATTACAGTGTAGGTGTCTTCACCCTGTTTTCTATTGTATATATCTTGCAATAACATACGTAGTAATGAATGCATTAACCTCTTGGTTGTGCCAAAAAAAAATAAGACTAACAAAGGCACAGTTTGTAGAAGTTTCCTTTTGACTGAAAAAAAAATAAAATAAAGTCACCCCCACAAAAAAAGAAACACCACCCACAAACTAGGTCCTCCCCTTTATCATTAGAAGAAGTAAACATGCCTAACAAATTCATAACAGTCCTTTAAAATGTTATGAATCTTGTATCAAACTTTTTAAGGTAAAACAAAAAAAATCTATAGAATAGAAAGAAACAGCACTCCAGACAGTTATGAAATTTCAGTTGGGGTTTTTTTGTAGTTTGCTGTTTTGGGGGTTTCAGGAGTTTGTTTTTGAAGTTCAGACCTATATATTCTCTGAATGAGTCCCTACAAATTCTTCATCCAGAAGAAACTCCAACAGACTACCTACCATAACACACAATAATACAGTCATTCTTTTGGATGACAGTTGGTACTCATCAATGGTACTAATGGGGAAAAGGTAAACCTCCTCCAGGAAAAGGGAGACCTTTAGATAATAACCACTTTCACATTATGATAACTTTTTCCCCCACCCTAACAGCTGCTTGTCAACTTCAGGTCTGATAGAACTGTAAATCAGTCAAGTCTGTTTTAAAGTCTTAACTTACAGTACGTTAATTAAATACATCTTTTATATGAAGATGCATACTACAGAGCATCACTGTTTTTATAGGCAAAACTTGCTACATGAATCAGGTACCTTGTGAATTTACCCACTTATCTCCCCTATAAAACACTGCCTCTGAGCACAGCTTACACATAGCAAGTGTTTTGCATATTTCTCACTTTCCTCTTCTGTGTTTGTGAAGGAAAAAAAAAAAACACCCAACAAACAAAGTAGAATGTTCCACACACTAAAGCCTAACCTGAAAACTCAGCATTAATCAAATCAGCAGTGCTAAAGTATAGTTCACACATACAGAGGAGTACACTGAGGTAATATCATTAGCAGCAAGCATCAGGGTAAATGTAACACTGACTGCAGAAAGTGGTGGTCACCTGGTCATACAGCAGTCACACATCACTGAAGCACTCTGCATCCCAATAGCAAATAAAGGACACATTTTTCAAAGTTGATTCACTTTTTGTTTCATTGTTGCATTTATCCTATGAGTTCACTGCATTAGCAAACAAACCAAAAAACAAACTCACCACAACCCCAGTACTCTGGAAGCAGGATTCTGCAATATTACATCGTACGCAGACACCTGCGTTAGTTTATACATTCACAGATTCAACTGACCATTAGAAGAGTGCTGGTAGATGTTATGCAAAAGGTTCTATAAGGATTTCTGCAATGGCACTGGAGACTCCCAGCTTGTAGCAGTTCTGTAACAACTACAGGGCTCAGTGCAAGTTCAGAGTTTCCTTATCATGCTTTTATTCCTCTACACTTCCTGCAGAACTGCAGAGAGTCTGCAAGACTGCAAGTCTTCCTTTAATGACACACTTTAATGACCAACACTTTTCAAACGCCCTATACATCAAACTCCAAATGTGCTGACCTGAGGCCCAGGCAAATCGCTTCAAGATGTACAGATGCCATACTTCCCCTTCTCTTACCATTGTCACAGTGTCCTTCAACACAAGCTGTCACAAGCTAGGGGTTTATTCTTTTGGATAATAAAGTCAGCAGATAGTATTAATTTTTGAAGAGGCATGAGAAGAGGTGGAGAATCTGTTTCACACTCACTTTGTTTCTAACCAATATAGTGACTTCTTATGTTACATGAAAGATAAACCTTGCTTTCAGTTTCTCCTGCTGTGCTTGTCACTTTTTAATTGGGTTTGATCTGATAGAGTAATTCGCACTTTCACAGTTCAGTCCTGCCCCTACATGCAATTTTACAATGCCCTTGAAGCACACAGCTTAATATAGCAGCATTATTCAATGACAAAAAGTAATGGACAAGAACACACCACTAGTCAAAAGTAGGTCAGCAAAAAGCTAACACTCATTTGGAAACCGCCTCACATCACTAAACCCTACACTCTCCTGTCAAACGTTTTAACTACATTAAAAGAAATGCAAACTTTGCTGCTGAAAGAGAAAGCTCCCCAGACTAGCTTTGTCTCCTTGCCTTCTTTTGCATGTAATTGGAAAAACTGTGACCTGGAGATTTTGCTGGAAGGAAAACACAGCTTAAAAATCTGATTAAGGTTAGTTCCCTTCCAAGAAACTGCAAACAGCACTGCAACAAATACAGAAATACTTTCATCCTTTTAAATCAGCCATTGAAAAAGAAGACAAGCAACAAATTAGCAGATTTTTTTGTTCTAATTTAATGAACCTATTCACCAACACTTCAAAGTAAAAAGATGCATACAGGAAGCTGTGTATGCCTTCAATCTGGCCAAGAAAGTACCAGATGACAGAGGAAAAAAAAAAAGAAATATTAATTTATGAAATTCTTTTCTGCATGCCAAATGGTTTATTTTTACATTTAAGTGAATAGGATTGCCTTTTTCATCAGTTCTCTGGGGATTTACATGCTTAGCTCATATTGGCCTTAAGAGGAGTTATTAAAATAAAAAAGTATAAATACTATAATAAAATGAAGTATAAATACTCACAGAAGATCAGACACCAGAGAATTTGCAAAGACTGAAAATAAACTTTTCTTCTGAAGTCTTAATTGAAGAAAAGTGAGTCAGCATTTCTTTCTCTTATTTTATCATAATTTTTTCTTCCTCCTTACAGCAGCAGACAAAGTCCAGTCTTGGAGTCAGTCCTGGTCAGACAGAGCTGAGGAACAGCAGTGAACTCCTGTGGTGGCCTTTTGGTTGTAATAGAGCATAAATCTGCCATTTTAGAAGCTGCTTAAATATCTTTCGATAATTAACCTACACAGTGTTCTTTTAAAATAACATCACATGTCATTTCTCATCTGAAGGCGGCCCCCGGTGGGGTAATGATATTTCTATTACTTACAAAGACTATTCAAGTCTGCATATGCAAGTGTATCATTGATTTATTCTTTGGTCTTTTATTCTTTAGTCCTCAAAAATTGAGCTTAAAAAGACATATGGACCATGATATATGCTTTGGATTCTATGATCAATATTTTCTAAAACTTCCTGAAAACTGAGTATCTGCCTGGAGATAGCTTGAACTCAGTGTTCATATGGACTTTCCAGATGTGGATGCTTGGCAACTCAGAAGACTCAGTCTTTAAAATTGAATTAGGAGCCTAAAAAAATGGTAGCCAATATCACAGTAGTTTTTGAAGTGGTACACTACAGGTCTGTAGTCCTCCCCCAGACAAGTGATGCACTGAGTCCCAGAGATACAAAGTCCAAAGACATTTTTTTCCTTTTTTTTTTTTTTTTTAATGGGTGGACAGTATGGATGAATAGTGTGAACACATGTTTTTACACAAAATTTAAGCTTGGAAGAGCTGCAATGGCTGCTGGAAGTTCAAGACCAGCATGAAAAGCACTGCCAGACATTACCTGCCTGCACAATGAATCTGAAGCCTACAAAATTAGCCTCTCTGATCCACAAACATTCTGCTCTTTCTCAAGTACTTTATTAGTCAGATAGAACAAAACTCCCACTGGCTTCAATAGATTTTTGCCTGACTGAAGGGATCTAGGATGAGGTTTGTCTCTTAAGAATAATACAAAAACTAAAGTAACTCATGAACATGTACTGATCCACCTGAGGCAAACTCTGAGGGTAAAATTAGGTGTGAACAAGGCTGACATGTTGCTTGTCCTGTCACTATTCTATTTTTTAAATGGAGAAATTGTTATTAATGCTAAGAGAAAAGCAAAGGTAGAAAATGATTCTATGAAAATTATTCTGATCTTTTCTGTCATCAAAGACATAGTACATTAATGTATGAAGTTGGGACCTGAAAAAATGAAGAATGGCTTCGATATATTTGAAAGGTAACGAAAAGACACTCAAACTTCAGAGATGACATCTCAGCTGCTCAACTACATGTCAAGACAATTTAGCAAGCCCCAGTAAGGAGATTTTGGATTACAGAATAAGGAATTTTACATCCTGCAGACAAATAGGAGAAAAACGCAAAGAACAAGCTCTGTGTGAAGAACAATGGCCTCCCTCCAGTGCCTAATTCCCAAGGAACTTGAGTAGAAAGAACAAAAAAGGCCAGGATTAAAGAGAGGAAAATAAGTGCTTTGATAAAAAAGTGCAAATACTCAAAAAAGGGGAATGAAATTCTGTGCTGGTTCACTGACTGTCTTTCAGTAATGAAGTAAATACCAAATACATAGTTACTACCCATCCCTTCCAGGAACTGTAGTTTGTTCTAAGGAATGTGCTAATCCTCAAAATATCATTGCAGAACAGCATAAAATACTCCTGAGGAAATTACTGCCACCAGATTTGAGGTGGTCAAAATTTAGGAGTCCAAACGGACTGGCTATTCCATAGATAGAAACACTATGTAAAGTTGAACTGGAGAGGAAGAAACTAGTACTGAACATGTAAGAAATTAAGCCTGACATTTAGAGACAGAACCCAATCTTACTTGATGGAGTCGAAAATACTCTCCGCCTAATTGGAGATGATTCCATAACTCAATCACAAGGTTTTTCCCTCCTTCTGAAAACAGCTGGTCTGGAGAACAGGATACTGTCATACCACACACATGGAAAGCTGTGCTTTGAGCTGCCATGCCACCAGCAGGTAGTTCAAGTACAGCAGTTCTACTGGTACGTAGATGTGTGAATGCAGCAGGGCTGTCCTATGCAGGGCTGCTACACAGTCCCTCTGGATGGAAAATAGCCTGTAGCAACTGCTAGGTGATTGAGTAATGTTGATTTTATAATCCCATCCCTCAAGAGAACAGCGGGCTTTCAAGCATCTATGGTCCATGACACTCCACTGCTTTCAGAGTTCTCAGATGCATGCAGTATGCTGTTTCTTGTCCATATGAATATTTCCATCAGTGTCACTTGCCTCTCCAACAGTAGATGGTCAACTGCTCTGATACTGTAGGACAACAACTCCGACATATAAAAACAAACAATTAAAGGTTCTATCTGGAGCACCACTGTCTTAAAAGACTTTGATCACCCTTATATTTAAAATCTTATCATATACTGCCAATTCATACCCCCTCACTTTGGAAAAATAGAGGAAGTAATAAAAATATATGAAGACCAATAAAGAAATACAAAATTGGCAGAACACTGGACAGTATAGCATTTTCCCTTTTACGCTGCACTGAAACAGGAAAAGACTAAAAGTACAGTGTGAACAACTCATCTTCCTCAGGAAATTCCCTTTGGAGCTGTGGATACAGAAGGTCTACTGTTAAATTTCTCTCAAACACATTAGTACATCCTGAACAGGAAGTAGCATGGTCTAACCTCTAGACATGCTGGGAGTGGGTGGGCACTGAAAGCCCAGGAGAACCAGCTTCCTCTCTTTAGGAGATCCCATAAAGGCCAAGTACCAGCTCATTTGGAGAGGTAGTATTTTACACATAGCAGAAATAGGCAAGGAACACACTCCATCTGCTCATGTCCCTGCCTACAAGGCTGTCAACATATTTAAAGATGGCTTAATTTGTAGGCCTTGCTGCAACAATGAATTTGAGCCTGCAATGAGATAAGTGATACCTTGCCTTTGATGCAAAAAATTACAGTTAAACATAATTATTATATAGAAAATATCAATTTTAACAGATGCTGTATTCTGCTCTCAAGTTAGATGTCAATAAGGATATAAAGTATGGAAAATCTCAGCATGAACAGAAGTTTGACAAAGAAATAAAAACCAGAAAATAGATATTACAAAGAGAAATGACAGGAGGTGCTAGCAGCTCTGCCTACAACAACTGCCAATTCTGTCTCTCTGTGAAAAGCACAAAAGATTTGCAGAGGTGACAGGGAGCAGGGAGAAACCACCCCTCATAAAAAGGCACATTTGAGAAACAGACACTCCCAGAATTTGCTTCCTGAACCTTCGTTGTTGTATGCAGTACTTTTCATCCAAAGAGACAGGTGACCCTTCAAGTTCTGTGATGATTAAATTGCCTAAATTCAAGAGAATTACCATACTTCCACATTATTTCTGAGCTTCTGTCAGATTTCTGTAAAATCTGTCAAGCCTGACACAGAGGTTCTTTCCATGCTACATATGGGAGATAGCAGGTAGAAGGAGGCAGATTACTTTCAGTAAATAATTTACCTTTAAAAAAATAATCAGGTGAAATTTTACAAATCGTTTTATTATGCAGTATCAAAGAAAGCATACTGATTCTAAACTAAAGAGGTGGCAGGTGAGATGTTGGCCCAGCAGTGGCCAGAGCACATAATTACTCAACAAAAGACATGCCTTGATACTCTCTTAAAGAGATTATAAAAAGTTTAGAGAGGATTACAAAGTGAATAGCACAATACCACCCACCTGTCCAGCCCCAGGTCTGGAAGCAGCCTCGTGGTCTTCCAGCTCCCTTTCTGCAATAACCATAGACTAGGGACAAATTCCCTAGCACAGGTTTAGTTGCTTTTCCACAAATTATTGAAAAGCTACAAAATTATTGGCGTGCACTGAATGGAGTTTTAAATTGGCTGCAGAAAACCATGGTGAAAACCATTTCTACTTCGCCGTGTGGTCAGTACCAGACGGTAACATTCTCACTGCAGGGAAATCTGAACTCAAACCCAAACTCCCTCTCTGCTTTACCCTGCTGAAATAAATAAGCCAACTTGTACCATAAAGATTTTCTTCATTACACACAGGTTTTACTTTATTTAAAATTAAAGATGTGGATCCATACACAGTTTCTATCTCCAGAGTGACTGCATCGTACCACTTCTGGATGAATGATGGAGATCCACACCTACAACATGCTCAGGGGATGGAGGCTCCTGAATTCTCCTACACCAAAGGTGAGGGTTGAGTTTTACTCTCCCATCCCATCACATGGATAAGACCATCCTGTTTTGCTTGCTTCTCTGCAGCTACCCAAATAATTGTTTATTTTTGGTTACACAATAAATTACTAACCTACCTTAGCATTGAAAGTATCATGTCTTTTCCAAAATTCAAAAGGAAAGTTTCCTTTCACTTTCCATTCCTATTTCCCTTCCACTCTATACTGAGCAGTTGGAGAGAAATGACAGGGAAGGCAGAGGGAGATAGAGCAATCAGCTTACATTTTCTCTTACCTGATTTTCTTCTCTGCCTGTTTGCTACCCATTACATCAACCCTTTGCTAACCATCTGTTCAGACCCTCTCAACGAGACAAAAAGCAAAAAAGAGATTATTTTCTCCTTGCAAAGCAAAGCCTGAACATCAAGGAGAACCATGTGTCCAGCTTGCCCTCTGCAGACTGTCAGCAATCAGAAGACCTCATCTGGAAACCATTACACAACTGAACAAGGCAACCAGACTCAACATGTGCACGGGCACCAGAAGAGTTCAAACTTGTTAGTGAAATTGCCTTAAGTTTTTCCTGGAAGTAAGATTTATTTTAACACTGTTAGATAAGATAAAAAGACCCAGAATGAGCCCTTTATATAGCTATCCAAGACAAACAAAAGAGAACAATTAGGCTTTATGCAAGAGCTAAGCTCCGTGACAGTGACTGACAACACCTAATGCTTATGTTATGAAAAGCAGGAACAGGTCAAATATTTTTGTCTGACAGGACAAACTATAAAAAAGTGAAATCATAATTCAATTTTTGGCTTAAGATGATACTTTGTGGCTAATATGGATGATCCACAGACAACTGGAACTTATGTCACAGCCATTCAACAACATCAAGGCTTCTAAAATCTTAAAAGTCTGAAAAATTTCATGTTAGTCTTAATACTACTAATTGTTTACTCCCCAGCTCAACATGCTGACTAGTCCAGCCATACAAATAAGCAAGAACCCAGGCAGAGTCCTGGGTTCTTCTGAGAGACAGTCCTCAATAAGATGATAAAATATATTTATTTAATGAAGATGTTTGTGTCCAAAACGTCTTTACAGAATAAATGTACAGTACTGCAGCACACCCAAAACAAACAAAACAAAACAAAAAAAAATGGAATTTGCTTCCAAATCCTGCTGTAGCATCTGGTTACCAAAAGAGATTAAATGGAAAGCAGAACACAAGTATAAGAGCTTTAAGGAAAAAAAAAAAAAAAAAGTGTTAAAAAAGGCCTATGTTATCACTGACAAAGGAAAATCACAAACACAGACATCGGTCCTTCAGATTATTTTGAAGAAAGCAAAGCTTAAAGGTATATACTGAAGGTTAGAAGTAATACAGATTGCAACAGTGACAAGAAAGAATATTCAGCATCACCAGCTATTTTTTAACAACTTTGAAATGACATCAAATAAAGAAGGGACTTCCTGTACCAAGGCTTACAAATGATACCTGCAAATAGCACTACTTTACAACTGCTATTCTCTCCAAGGATCTAGAACAGGTCTTCAAACTTCAGAGAAGCAGCAATTTCTTTTTTGAAGAATAGCTGACAATGAGACAGAAATACAGAGAAGCAAAGTGTCCCACATACGCTGAAGTTTTCAGAAACTATTTGGGAGTTACTTGACTGCTCTTGGCTATAGCAGGCATCCTTTCTGCAATGCAATTACAGGCCTCCCAAACATTTAAAAACGTGAAGCTGCCCAGCAGACTGTGCGAGCAGATGCTGTTCTGTTGCCATTTCAGGGACAAGGAGTGAAGCAGACAGCTTTAATTTATCACTTTCCTTAATCCCTAGTATCTTTACCGTAGCTGCTTTCTCCTCCTAGCATTACACAACCTGCGCACAACTGCTTGTGAGTTTCATTAGACCCATCAATAATATTTGGCTATATTTGACATATCAATGTAAACAAAACACTTTTGGTCATGAACATGCAGTGATGCCTTAAAAGGTTTTCTGTCACTTACGCACAAAACTGGGGCAGAGATTTTCACAATATAATTGGGAGAGTTACTGCAGCTGAGCAAAACAGGTGTACCTACAAGAACGTATGTGCACTAAGTGCTTCTGCAAATCCTGATCACCCAAAATGGCAGAGTCACAGACACAAGGGCACACTGTTGAGTGGGCAGATGTTTTTTTAACTACCATCAAGACAGGATCATTAATTTAATTGGTTGACTTAAAAATGTTGCTTACACTATACATTTTTTTCTTCATTTCTGTATTAAATTCATAGTGCAAAACTCAACTACAGAAGAGCTCCTGAAAGAGACAGTTTTAATATCTCTATCAAGGTGGTCACAATGAAGGCATAAGATTTTATTTCCCACAGGATGATAAAATACATTTTATGAGTTGTACACACCACTTTACACTGTGTAATAAACAAGGGATTCCAATGACATTCCAATGTAAGACAAAACCTACTGCATTGCAAATTACCATATAATTTTTATCTATGCTACTCTCTATTTCCTGTCTTTTTTTTTCCTTGATACCCTCTTCTATCACCAGAGCCAGGCACAAATCTGCATCTTCCCCTTATCTGGATAAACTATAAAATATTTGAGCTCGCTGTAACCTTTTCATTTTTTCCCTTTGGAAAAAAAAAATCGTATTTTGCTTAGAAAGATGATGAAAAAGAAGTCTTATTACTAGTTCAAAATATCTTCCTAGATTGAAGCAGACAGTTTCAGCATCAATAGAAAATCTTTTATTTGAATTAAGCCCTAAAACTCCTGTTTATGTAATGCTCATAAAAGAATGAAATTAAAGACCTTGCTCTTTATACTGAGTCTTAGCATTGCTATATCGTAAATAGGATGAGTGAACTCATTCTTCAAAGCAGTACAATGCTTTAATGCAGTGGCCTTTAAAAAGAAAAAAAAAATCCTGAAAATAACAGTTTCTGGTGGAACTGACTCTTTTTCTTGACTTTTGACTATGATTTTCTTTTTTCTACATTTTGTCTGCCATATGACCTGAGCTGTCTCCCTCCCCAACTCCTAAGTCTATGTTGCTTGTGCCTCATTTTCTTCCTCATTCTTCCTTTTAGTTTCCCCTACTCTGCCTTTCAAATTCCTCTTTTTCAAGTTTTGTCAACTTTCCTCTTTCTCTTAAGGTATAAACCATTCAATAACACAGGGAATTTTATTTCTGGTTTTGCTCTCCACATCAAACTTGTAGTCTTTAATCCACTTCCAGAAAAGAAAGCTTTTAAGCACAATCTAGTAAGCATCCCTGAGGCAGCAGTTTGTGGATGCTTTATTGGTCGTTCTTGTGATGCTGAAATAACTTCCCAATGACTGATGTAGACTCCTTTACAGTAGCTTAATTGAATATTTTCTAATACCAAATGTTCTGTATGTAGGATTTCACATGCTTAGTTGATCTAATCTCCATGATCTAAATTAGTTTTCAAGTATCACGTGGAAAGTTTTAATTTCTTAAGCTTTGAAGACACAAGGCAGAAATTCAAGTCTGGTAAAAATCAAGGTCTAAATCTTCGAAATTTCCCAAAACTTACAGCAAGAACAGTATTCTGAGGCTCCTCCAAAATGTACACAAGTAGGACCTCATGCCTTCTCTTAACCTCCTCTCAGTAAGGTGCAAGAGCAGCAATAACTCATACTTCTTCTGGACACTCTCAGGACAAACTAATTAGCTCTACAGATAACATCTACCCATTACGTATCATTCCTTGTGGAAAAGATGGACAGGCAGATGGAATTGTCCACCAGACGGACCACAACAAATCTGGGCTGTGACACCTAAGGAATGAAATTTTCCACCAGTTCCTCAGCCTGTACATGGAGAAGATGACATGGATTTCCTGCTCGGGTATTCAGTCTAATTATTGGGCAGTTAACAGCCTAAGAGGTGGTCTGCCCAGAAACATATGGAAGTAGCGCCAAAAAGAGAAGTTGAAGGAGTCAAATAGGAAAAAAGTCACAACGAAGAGCAGGTTCAAGAGTGCTGCTGAAGAACTGAGCTCAAAGGAAACTCCATCTGAATCAGTTTGCAGCAGATGAGGCCATACAGCCTGTTCAAATCTGAGCAGAGCAAAGTGCTACAGTTCACCACACTGGACACAAATTTACAATGAAGCTGCTGCCTCTTTGCCTGGCTGACTCACTGATCTGTTGGTTGAACAATTACAGCGACTTCCCTGCCATTTCCCTCCCCTTCTCCCCCCATCAACTGAATTTTAAAGGCTGGGACAAATTGCCCCCTCGACTTAAGCCAGACTGCATGTTTATACAAAGTTGAAGATCGTTCAACTCTTTTCTGAACTTTAGGGTCCCCCATACATTTTGCTGCTAACATCAGGTCAAGTTGTAGAAATGAGAAATGCTCACACAGCAATGCTTCCACAGTGCTGTCTCCTTTCAAAAGCCTTTTTCAAAGCGCTGCTCATGCATTTTAGCCATGAAACTTTCAGTGATATCAGCAGGAGTCACACAGTTAAATCCCCAAGCAACACTTTTGGGAGATGACTTCTATTTAAAAAAGGATTAGAAGAAGATACTTCTTAAACCATTTTCCATATAACATTATCAGTCTTAAATTCAGAGAAATACGGAATCATTTGGGGAAAATACATGATTCACTGAGTATCAATTTTTCCATCCAATTAGGTTGGGCCGCTACGCTGAGTATCCAACACACACCCTTGCTTCCCCCTCCCTTTCCACAGAATGTATATATTAAACACAAGTTAAGACTTCTGGGTTTTCAACTTTGTGGATTTTACATTCCTTTTGGGAGTTAAAGTACTATTTTGTTTAATTCTTTTTCCTCTACTCATACACAGTATTGAATGACAAGAATAATGAGCTCAGAATCATTGTACAAATCCCAGTAGGAACCACTCATAGTTTGCTAATAGGACATTATATTTGCATTACCAACTTCAGTTCAGAGCAGTGTGTAAATTAGCTCTGAAGGTTACTACCACGAATCTAAAACCAGAACATTAGGTCAATTAGCACATCTCCAAAGCACTGTATTTTGGGTGAAAACATAGGGGTATGATTAGAATTCTAGGAAATCCTCCTCTTGGGCTAAGTGCCTCTCAAAAGATGCCTGGTTTCACTTTTGGGAGAAGTCAGAATGTCTCAGCTCCCACTACTGTGATCTGATGCTGATGGCTCTGATGCCTGATAAACAGTACTGGCCTGTTCTAAAGAGGGAGCAAAATTAATTTGCAGGAGGTGTGGAAATCCTCAGAATCCCATAGCAATGCTTTTTTTCCCATCCAAATTAAAAGAGCAAGTGAGTATGAGGCAGACATGGATGATCTGGGAATTTAACATACTGCTTACATGAAAATGCAACTAACACACAAAAGCTATTGTTTCCTCCACAGAGACAAACCCAGCACACCCCAACTGTACAGCCAGAGACTAAAGTCATAGTTTAATAATGATGAAAGGAAGTCCATGACAAATTAGGGCAGAAGATCCCAGTAGCAAGTACTGCAGGGCTACTTAGTTTGTGGACAAACAGCGTTCATATACATACCCACACTCACAACTATGGAGCTAGTTAATGAACTTCAGAGTCCACATAGCATGTGTGGATCAGACTGCTGGAACAGAAGCTTATAGACACAACACAAAAAGAGGCATCCTAATCAAATTCTACCTTAGGACTACAACTCTGATGAACCCAGGAAGTGTCGCATAAAAATAACAGAAAGGGCCAGTGGATATTATTTTGGTCAAGTCCATTAATTGGTCTAGATCCTATAAGTCAATTCAGGTAAGTCTTATCAAGCCGTCAAGTCAGCACAGCACATGGATTCTAATTCTGCCTGGCCAAAGACGATCTTAATATTCATTCCTTGGATCATTTTGTGGTAAAACCTCTGAAATCTTAGTGTAACTGCCTTAGAAGTCTGCTTCTAAGTCAACACATCACTACTCTCTGCAGAAACATGCATGAAATAAGTTAGAAACTTCAAAATTCTTTTATCCTAAATGAAATTACAGCATTTCAGATTACACATTCAATGGACAGGTTTTATAGTCAGCTGTATAACAAATGGTCATTCCTCATATACTAAGATAGCTAGAGCTGGGACAAAGAGATATTTCATGATTAATATTTATAATTCTTTAATTCATTAGGCAACAGTCTAATGGATCTATTGGAGCAGAACTAACCAAAGCTTCTCACAATTTACTCTGATATATGCAGGACCAGGTAGAAAACCGTAAAGAAGAGATAGTGGAAAGCAAATTTGGATGTTTGAGTCAAGTACCTCTGCAAAATACTTTCAGGCACCTGTAACCTCCTGGTGGGAGTGGTGAGAAAGACAGAATTTGCCCATGTGAGACACTGGACATGCTTTTTCAGAGAAAATGGCACACAAATACGTAACAGATTCCACCCTTGCTGCAATGCAAACTGATGTGTGAAACAGAAAATAGGCTTTTAGTGAGTTATAAATAGCTGGCAAGGACTCCTGAATACTCAGCTGGGCAAAAAATGCTTTATATGAAAGACAGTAACACATGAAAAATCAGAAAGCATACGTAAATTGAAAGAAAATGAATATATTGTCAGAATACAAACAAACAAATGGTATATTTTGGAAAGTAAGCACTATAAAATGCTTACTGTTGCATGAAAACTCAGCAGCAAAAAGAGATGAACTAGAGTGCCTGGAAAAGTAAAAGAGATACAGTATAAGTGCTTCTGAAAATAGGTATAGTAACACAAATCAATTGCCTGCTTATTGTATCTACCTATTTAGCAGCACAGGAAGGTTTAGATTAACCTTAGAAGTCTTCAATTACAAGCACAAATGAATTTGCAGAGGCAAGGTAACAACACTACTGTGAGATTCAATAGGATCTACTAAGAAAAAAAAAAATCTGTCTTTGAAGGACTATTGAGGTGAATTTGAATTCTCAAAATTTTTTCAAATCAGCTAATAAGTTTTCTTTCCTTATTTCAATTCCAAGTGTGCTTTTCAATTTACTGCTCTTTTTCACTGTGTTCTTGATGGCTAATATCTCTTCCATCACATTTCATAATCATTAAAGATGCAGAGAAACTGTCAAATATTTTGTTCTGAAGAAGATAAAAAAAATTTTTTTCCTGTCATTCTGCATTTCTGTATTCCCACAGAAATATCAATTAGAAGTTTCCCTTTAAGATATACAGATGTACAAATGTGAAGTCATTTGTGTCAGACTTCTAGGTGCATCCACTGAGGGTCAGGGCAAAGGAGACAGGTGAAAAAAGCTTCTCTTTGCTTTCTCCGTGTTTCACGTGAGACTGTCAGTCTGCTATCATTTCCCTAATGAGAAGTGTAACTATTATTCCTAACTGTGCATTATTTCAATTTTCAGCATTTTAAAAACTAAATTATCTAAAGAGAAGGAAGATATCCAAAGGGGAATCATTCTTTAAGAAAATGCATTTGAGCAGCAGCAATTAAATACTTTCTAAAAAGTAGTGAGGCAGAATTGCTTAATAATGATTCATTTCAAATGAACCCAGAGAAGCTCAGATTTTTAATAACTTCATTCTCCTTGGTCTTCCCCAGAAGATATCTAAACAGGGCACAAGACTGCAATCAGCAGCAGGAAGTGAGTACTGCTTCACTAAAGCAAAATGGAGCATGTCAGCATAGGAAAATACAGATGCCTACCTTGTATTCTGGCACTGCATCTCTGCTTCAGATGCACTTTTGTGGGAAGTTCCATGATGTTTGGATAGCTATAATTCTCTGGAAAGCATTAACATGCGGATGTGTTCATAATTTTTTTTTTTTCTGGTAACAGTTTTGAACACCTGTTCTCCCACCAAATCAGATGACCTGTAATTGGTCAGCTGATCTGGTCAAATAGTCAACAGGCAGCCAGGCATAGTCATTTTGCAAAACTCTTGACACTCAACTTCTACTGCCTGAAGTTGCCACCTATTCTTCCTGGGCTTCTTAACAATTTATTAAAGTCCATTCTCTGTGGCTTAAGGAGCATTCCTCTACTTTTTCTGTCATGCCTTTCCTGAAAAACAGGAATCTCTGGTTCATGAAAGTTCAGGACCAGAAGCACATTTGATCCCTGCAGAGAGTAAACAGTGCCACCTTCTGCCCCACTGCCCTGAGCTCCTGAGGCATGCCAGCCCTCTACTGCAGTCAGCCAGGCACGTAATGACTTACCAGGTTCAGATGGCAGGACAGACCTGTCAAGCTTGCACAGAGCAAGGAGGAGTGGAGAGGGAGACAAAACAAAGGGGAATAAAAAGAAACCCTTGTGCAATAGCTTCTGTCACCCCGCCATAAAAATCACCTTGTAGTCTAGTAAGAATCATCTTTGATTAATCTTTTATCTTCCACCATCCTTAGCTAAGAAATTAGCCAAAAAGGCATTAAATTACACTGAATTTCTTCTATTTGATTTGCACTGTCTTGAGACTTCATCAGTTCTGAAAGGCATTAATGCAATCTGCTTTCTACTTGGGCATGGGCAGTGTAACATGGATATATCTCACCCCATTTAGAACAGAAATAAAAGTCCTTATCCTTCTTCACCAATTACTTGCGTATTTCTTCTTTTGACCTAAACTGTCCAAAAAACAGACACTATGGTTTCAGTGTCTACCTCTAGTACCTCCTGTATTTACAGTGTTTTCTTGGAAGGGAATGCTACTCTCAAGTATATTTTTATGACAGACCTCAGCTTTCCCTGAAGGCAATTTTATTCTTAGAAATTACAATAACACAAAGGTTCTTTAGACAGAGAAAATTAAACAGGTGCCCTAATAAGCTATAAATCCTTTCCACAGACTTCTCCTGGCTTTTTAAGACACTGAACTATCTCTGCTGCTGTGGATTGTGTAACCATAGCATTATTCCACATGTGGATAAAGGGACCAGATGGACAACAGAGAAAATAAAACCCTTCACTGTTCAAAAAAGTCTGTTTCAGGAACGAACTTTTTACAAAAAGCATGGAGGTAGTAATGTACTCTGGCTACCCTGATGGGAACTCTAGCTGATGGGAACCACAACTATTTCAGACCAAGAAGCTTCAGACCAAAGTGACAGTTTGTATGGTTGGACTATATTTAAAGGCAAATCTCAGCCTGTTGTAAGTGTACTTGGTCCACTGCAGCTGCTAAACCAAAATGAGGATTCTCATTTTTGCCTAAAACAGTGAGCTGATTAAGCATCTTCCAGACTGGTCAGGATAGTTCCCCTTTGGGAATTACTGGCTAGGAAAAAGAGAGCAGCTCTCAGGCTACTTGGGCTTCAAATGTTCCCAACCCAGCAGCCTCCAGATGACATCTGCATGCAACCTCCACCATGAGGAAATTCCTGTGCCAAGAAGCGGTGGCCCTCAGGGATCAGGACTGGGGCCAACACTGTTCTATCTTTGTCAGTGACAGTAGGATTGAGGGCATGCTCAGAAAGTTCAATGAAGACACTGAGCTGTGTGGTGCTGGAGTCGACACATTGGAGGGAAGGGATGTCATCCAGAGGGACCTTGACACACTTGAAAGGTGGGCCAATGCAAACCTCATGAAGTTCAACAAAGCAAAATACAAGGTCCTACACCTGTATCACAGCAATCCCAAACCTACAGGCTGGGCAGAGAAGTGGCTGAAAGCAGCCCTGTAGAAAAAAACTTGGGGGTGATGGTTGATAAAAAACTCAAAAGAATTGTCAGGGTACCCTCACAGCCCAGAAAGCCAACCAAATCCTGGGCTGCATCAAAAGCAGCACGGCCAGCAGGTCAAAGGAGGTGATTCTCACCCTCTGTTCTCTTGCCAGAGAGAGGAACTGTTTCACCATTTCACAGTTACACAAACAG
Organism: Formicarius rufipectus; assembly: GCA_013399695.1. NCBI lineage: Eukaryota > Metazoa > Chordata > Aves > Passeriformes > Formicariidae > Formicarius > Formicarius rufipectus. The sequence continues at coordinate 106,842 of VXAU01003991.1, read as the reverse complement.
GCCTGGAAAGACATGGTAACTGTGTCAACATCAGCCAAGAGTACATGAATCAGAGAGGGAACCTGAATCCAAGTGTCCAACTGCACAGTTTGCTGCTCCAACAGACTCACACCCTAAGTCTATTAAACACAATCAAAATTCAGGCTATTTCTTATAATTTCATTTCTAAAAGCATCGCTGAGGTGAAAGTAAGTCCCATCCTCAGCTGTCAAAGAGGATAATGCTACATACTGCCGATGCATATTTCACCACAGGTGATGAGCTGGATCACTGTGTCACCTGAAGGACCAGAATAATTCAGAAACTCACTGGGCATATCTGTGATATCAGAAATAGCCAGTGTTCAGGGGGATTACTTTCCAGCCTCCTGCCGAGGGATGTACCACCCCTCACACCAATGAGGACCTGGGACACGCCAGCAGTTCATGGATGGCAGGGCACCTTAGGTGGCAGATTTGATGACCGACTGTGATTGGCAACACTCATCAAGGGGGACCTCAAAAACTCCTCAAAGGGATACTGTAACTTGCAGAGCTCAAAGCAGAAAGTTGATCAGCTGGTATGTACCACAGAAACAAACTCTTAACTCCTCTCCACCTCTCAGTGGGGCTCTCCTTTTGACCTGCTTTTTTTCTCCATTTTATTTTCCACTCTGCACTTCCACTCACTCTTCTTCAAAATGCTGCTAAAAAAGGCATTTCATCTACCTGTAGTCACAGCTTCAAGTATCTGCATCAACTGTCTCTGTTCCTATAGAGTTAGTGTTAGCTTTGGGCTTAACCCAGAAATCACATGCCGACATCTTCAGCTCAGGGGGGTTGGTAGGGAAGGTAGATATGCCAAAGCATATCCTAAGCACAGGAACTACTGCAGATAGAGGGAATAGGTGGTACCAGAATGCTTCATTTTGAATCCAACAGATACAAAGGATGGGAAGAGAAGGGAGAAGACAGTAAAAGAGAAATGGGAAGATCCCCTGTCACAAAACAATTTCCCTGACTGTTCTGCACGGATAAAAAGGTCTCTGCATCTTGGAAAGACTAGTTGATAACAGCAATGTTAGCAAAATCCTTTACATTACTTAATATTCCTTCAGCTCAACACTCCTATCCCCTCACATACTTAAATGGCCAGCACATACAAAGGTCAATCTCAGGTGTTTCTAGTGCTGCATCAGCACAACTCATCACAGGCAAGTTAGTTGCCTCAGGGCATAACAGGGAACACCCAATCCAAACAGAAATCAAACGGTATTTCGGTTCAAGACTTCTGATTCGATTTCTTCCTATTGTCATCACTTTGTCACATTTGCCTTTATAATTTTAAATGAAAATTCTTCTGGTTACAAGCAAAATATTTTCAGAATTTCTAGTAAAACTAATAAAAAAACCTTAAGAGGTCACTCAGAAAAAACCCTTGAAAAACTCATTTCTGTTCTGATTGGCTTCAGCTAAGTTTAAATATTAATTGATTTTTAAGAAAAACCAAGGCATAAAAAGAAAACCATAACATCCTCAAAAATTAATGTAACACAAAACACAGAGAGCAGAACTGTCTTCAAAAATGACATCTTAAAATCACCAAAATCTTTCAAAAACCTCACAAATCAAGTTTGATATGCAAGTTTCAAGCACTTCGGTTTCATCTAGGTGTGATATTTGTCATAAGAGAAAGTGGCCTCATGCCAGAGAAAACACATGAACACTTAGAGAAATGGAGGAAAATAAATATAAATAAGTAAATGGATAAATAAATCACCTACCCCATTACTCACCCTGATGTTCATTTTTAATAAGTTCAGTTACTAAATCTCTCATTAATGGCTTGGTATCCTTTTTTTCCTGAGATCGGCACCTCAGAACTTCCAGCTCTTGGGGAACAAAACTACAATTCTGAGATCTTCCTTTAATTGCTCTTCCTGAGCAATTAAATATTTTCTCTGAAAATAATGGATTTGGAGTTGGACAACCTCCCATAGCATTCAGGATGTTACTAAAGCTCTGCTTCAGCCGCAAATCATCACCATACCGTATAAAAAACAATGATAATTAAAAGACAGCATCATTTTAAATTGTGGTCAGGAACAAGCAGCAAAGCTCTGAATTCATAAAGAAACAAAAAATTTTCATTCCAGGAATTAGAAGATTATATCCACAAAGACTGTGTCAGATTTGACATAGAGAACACTGGAACAAATTACTGATGGGGTAAGGCACTGCAGATTGAATCAAAGAGCTCAAATAGATAGTGCTCACAGTACTGCCACTGGAAAAAAAAGGAAGTGAAAATCTCTGCCTCAATCACAGCTCCTTTGTCCACCTGGAAAAAACTCCCAGAGAGAGTCTGGAAGCCTACTGCTTCAACTCCTGATGAGCATTCACGGATCACAGTAGGTAACTGGCATAAGAAGATGTAACAAGGATAGAGCAAGGGGTCATAGGATTGAACTCCTTCTAATGACAGCTGGTACGGAAGGGGAAGTCAAATACAAAATGTAGTTGTTCTGAGGTTCAACTGGGATACACAGAATTGACTTAAATGAGCTAGTAAAATTATGGCAAGAAGTTTCTTGGGGAATATCCTTCATGCTACTCTCATATGAGTAATCACTGATGGATTTACGCCTATAATAACTTGAAAAAGAAGGAAGCCACCATTTTCTTTACTGAATAACTGGTCTCCGATGATACTTAAAAATACATTAGTCTGAGTACCACTAAACTTTCTTTTGAAAGAACAGTACTATTTTATTAATATTCCCTTTACTTCTCAGAGATTTAAATTAAACAAAAAAAAAAAAAAACCATGCTGGTGAAGTTCAAATATAAATTATTTTTCCCTTTAATGTTTTAGAAGTATCCAGAAAAAGCACTGAACAAAGAAAAAAATTTCAGGTCAAGTGAGGATAACTTTATCTTTCTTGCTGATAAACAAGTCTGCACATATTGCCTCAGAATGTGTTTTATCTTGTTAGCACAAACAGCTTTGATATAAGAATTAAGGACAAAAATCATTGCTTGCTAATCGCTTGATTGTTTTCAACTGAGATAAACTAAAAACTGTGACGGGCAGTTTCAAAACACTACCATTTCCTTGTAGAAAGCATATCAACTTCAATCTCAAAGTATTCCTAAAGTTGCACTGAAGCAAGGAGTATTTGATAAGTCTTATTAGAGACCACATTTTAAAGAAAAAAAATGGTGTTGAAGTACAGTCACATGCACAAATAATGTCACAGTAACAATTCAAAAGCAAGGTTACTTCAAAGAAGCCAGGTTATTCTTCAAGAAAATAGGTTATCCATCAGATTTTCTCTTCCTAATAAAGTCATTCACCTTTCTCAATGAAATTAATAGATTAATTTAGTTCAGCAGTAGAGTTATACAAATCTGAACTAAATATGAATTCAAATCACCTTGAATGGATACAGTCTCCTCCAGATTTGGAACATGGCAAATAGCTTACAAAAAAGAAGCTTCGTTGATGCAGAGAAAGGACTTAATGGATATCAGGCTTTAAGAAAATGACAGATCCCTCTGTATAGTCCTAAAGCCATAAGACTGGTGTAAGTGTGGTGATAACCCACATACTTTCTGACATCATATGAAATGTTGACCTCGTTCAACCTCAAGGTTTCTGGCTGAAGATGGGAGCTCTGAACATGGAATTTGTATCTTTGTGCCAGACTGACCGCAATAACAGGACTGTGTGGAGACCTGTCTCACATGTCTCACTGAGATGAACTAATCCATTAGCCTGCAGCTGGACACTGAGGTGAGCTTGTAGGTTTTGCTGACCTCACACATACAAACTGCTCTGAGCACTGTCGGCAGCTGCTGTCCTCAATCCTTCATCAGTGTAAGATTCATGGGTCACCACGGTACATTCACATCCAGGGCACAGGGAAAAGAAAAGGAGAGGCCTGACTGTAACTATGGAAGGCAAAAAAAAAAGTGAATGAAATGCAACAATACTTGCTATATTTGGTAAGGAACCACTTGACTTCACACAGGCTCTTAAAACACATTTTGCCCCTGGACCATTAGACCACATCCACTGTCCAAACAGATTGATCTCTTCACAGTTTTTTTTCCCGTTTTAAGTCCCCCTGTCTGCCAACTTTCCCCAGAAGCTGACTGTACTGTCTGAACAGCACACATCCAACAAAGTCACACAGGGTCAGATAAGAAAAATGCAGACAAGTGTGGCAACATCAAGAGGCAGAGAACAGCTAAAATTGCTCTAGTATTTCTCCAGAAAATAATTCCAATTATATCAGTGAAGCTATATAAAAACAAAGCAGAAAGTATCCTGACAGAGAACCACCCTGGCTATGAGAGAAGGCCAAGCAGCACAAAATTACCACCTGGGAGAAAAGAAAGAAAACTAAAGAGAAGAGTAAGATGAGCTTTATTGTTGAAGTCACAGTTGTTACTGCAAATGATTAGGCCAGCACAGTGTATCAAATCACAAGCAGAACACTGTGTACCACTGCTCGCCAGTCATACCATATGGAGATGAGATGGGGTTCGTTTCAATGCTGCCCTTTGATACTGGTAAGAAAATGCAACACTTTTACAAAGAGAAAAATGATTCCTGACAGAATAAATGAAGACAGGCAGCATATAGATGAAGTAATTTTATTATAAAACATTGTCTGCCTGCAAAACTGTGCGACTGGTTTGGTAGGGGGTTTTTTTAGATAAAAATTCAATGTCCATATTAAAAAAAAGGGAAAAACAAATCAATTTTCAGTTCACTGTTTTAGAGCCCTCAGAATCCTCCAGTCCTAGCCAAGACAGAATGGGTGAGCTCTTTCTTGTTATGTTACTGAAAAAAAAAATCAATTAATGCAGTTTTGAATCATTCACTGTATACTGTAAGAACTTAAGTACAACTGAATAAAAAAACCGAATAACACAACCCCACCAATGTAAGCATGCAGCAACACAGGGATAAGCAAAAATCTTCCTCCTGAAATGGAAATTAAATAATCTCTCTCCTTCATTGGTGAGTCTCATATTAAAAAAAAACAATTGTCTCAGTTTATCTGTAAGAATGCTGGGGAGACTTTAACCTATACTCTACAATTCTCATTTACTCACTTCTTCTGATTCCGAATATGGGCTGAAGGAGATCCAATTAGTATCAAATTCAGATTTATTTCTTTGTAATTATACAGGCCATAAAATCCATTGCTTTCAGGCACACTTTCATACAAGCACAAGGGAAATGCGACCACTGCATCTCTCTTACAGTTCTTTTTCCTTAGTATCCTTGGTATCACTGGCTAAGCTACCAAAGCTTAATTTTCACTAAATTCTACCACAATTGCCATTTCTTCTGGAAAAGAGCTCTATAGTCTTAGTCCAGTTAGAATAATTATTATGCAAATCCCTCAACTCCGCATGGTTACCCAGCCTTAGAACTCATTACAGATTCATTAAAAACACAGTTGCTCCATCTTCTCTTTAGATACTTTGAAATTTAATCATTACCATGAACTAGGGGATAATGCTGCAACATGAACATTATATTCATCAAAAAGCTTTTGTGCTGGTGCACAGGATTCTTTCATGCTTAATTTGTTATTAATTATAGTTTAGATTATAGTCACTGTTGTGGGGTTTTTTTAAAAAACACCCAGAAAAAAAAAATTCCTTACTTGAAAAAATAGCCTGAATCATCTTCCAAGTAATTCCCACTCTGCTCACACATTTTACTAAAATTATTAATAGAGACAAGCAGAAAGTAATTATTCTTCACAGAGACTAGAGTGTCAGGCTACTATTTATATCAATTTTCTTAGTGAGACACAGAAAGGTTCAGAGGGTAGACAACTTGAAAGGGCACAACATTAGCACCTGTAGTAGTTATTTTCCTCAGGATGCACAGGTGCTGAGGAGAGGGAAGCAGCAGGGATGCAGGACTGACAGGCTGAAATGCAGTACTAGAATATTGACCTACAGAGATAGGATATATGTACTAGTCTAAACAAACAGGAAACACCTCCAAGATATGTAAGCATAAACTGCAAAGACATCTAAAATGTAGAAGGTTATAATTTAGTTCTTTGATGTTATTTAGACCTGAGGAAGTTCCAGGTTTCATTATTTTATAGGTTATTTACTGATTATTAACATTATTGCATGCAGCAATAGCTATATCTCAAAGGTAAATAAAGAGTGGGTTATGCAAACAAATGTTCATACTAAAACTGGTGACTTGATACATTGTTTAAAAATGAAAGGCACTGTAATTAGACAGACTTGACAGTGACGAACAAAAAATATGAACAACAGTTTCCTTCTGTGGACATAAATTCTGCTGAACTAATCAATGCAATGAAACGTTTATGAAGTCTTCACATGGTAGCTGCACACAGCAATTCCCCAGGTTCCCAGGAGATAAGTAGGGAAATTTCCCCTTAATAATAAGGGNTGGGCATGTTACTATTATTTACTTCATTGTCACACAGGGAAATACAATGAAGGACTTCACCTATCACCTAGGTGAAACCCCCACAACAGCTTAACCTGTTATGACCCCATTTGTTTTCCAGATAAACGAACAAGATATCACAAAAGGTACAAAACCCATTTTCACAACAAACTGAAGAAGAATAAAGCAACTACTGCAGGTTCACTGCAGAATGCTGAGAACAAGCCAAGGTTGAAGTTTATATAATGAACTTCTGCAAAACTTCACAGCAAGGGTGTTTTTCAGGGAAGACAAATATGCTGAAGACTGGGGGGGAAAGCAAGAGGGAGGAAAGCAAAATGATGCATTCAGTGCCTTTTGTAAGAAGGTAGCAGCCTGTACTTGTTCACTGCAGGATAGCTCAAAACACATCCGTGCTAAGCTGGCAACGAGGGGGTGAATGCAAAAAAACTCTACCACAGCTAAGAGAGAAAGAATTAAGGCCGAAAATAAAGCATTCAAAAAGAAAACCAAGATATGCATACACACAAATATATAGTATCCTTTTTCTTCAGCAGAAAAAATAATGAGGATCTGAAAAAAAAAATTGCTTGATACATGATCAATACATTCATATCCATACATGGTGTGGCAATAAGCATATCAAAAGTAGTTCTCTCAGTAACTTAGCAAAGCAGGCTTTTGCATTAACAATTCACTTCTAATCTCTGATTTCCCCTAAGAGATTCAATAAAGAACTTCATCAGAAATATGCCATCTAGAACAACGACTAAAAAGGACATAGTAAAAACAAACTAAAATTGCAGTGCAGAGGCTGATGTGACCATTTAGTGCAAAGCTTGAGACGGTAACTGACACATCCATTTTGAAGTGGTAACAGAGCAATCACCAGCGTATTAGTATCCACTTGATTGCCTGACTGCTAGAAGAGTTAAAGACCTATTAGATGTGAAACAAACATTTCATTGAGATTTGCCTGACAGCGTCTTCAGAAGTGATTGATCTGAACAGAGCTCCCTAACCCACATACTGAATAAACTAGTGGCACAAGTTGTCAAGTTATAGCTGGGGGGCAGAGTCAAAATCAAGTGTGAAATCCTCTTCCATAAAATCCAATGTTAGACTTCAATGTTTTACAGGAAGCTTGATCTACCTTAGAACTGGCTCCCACAGATCCCAACAGCTACCTTAGAAAAGATCATTTTGCAAGTCCTCACTTTGAATTTCTTAACGAATTTACTGACTGTTATTCATTATTTACCTTCTAAACTTGCCATTCTTCACTTATGGTATTGATATTTCTACCATATCACTCTTCACTATCACAGACTGGAATTCAGCAAGAGAATAAGAAGAAGGGATTGTAAAATTCACTTTGTCACTAAGGTCATTTAAGTTCTCAAAAGCAAAAGAGTTACATACTTTGCCTCTTCTGGAACACTACAAAATCATTACGTGACAATTAAAATGACACAATAATAAAGAAGAAAGGAAAAAAAGTAATTAGATGTTGATTTCTCATACAATGCTAACAACCTTTTAGACTTGGAAAGCTTCTGAAATATCAGGCCTCATCATCCTTAAAAGTGATGTTATAATTATTCTGGTAATTTCTTGGTTGTCTAAAACACTCAACATGCCTCTGAGTTCACTAACCTTCAAGCTCCATCATCAGCAAAAGCCTCCCTAGTTTACTAACCCGGTTTTGGCAAGAGTAGGATGCTCAATAGCTGTCTCAGGTATCAAGTTAAAATGTTCCAGTGCTCATTAGAGAAGATGAAAACACCAGGAAATATTATTATGCATGCTCTTGGTTAGGGACAAAGAGACTGTCAGTTAATCCATGTTCCCTTTCCTTCCCTGGCAGTCTGGATATTCTCAAAAAAAGTGAAACCTGTCAGACTCTATCCCTCCTGGTGATAAGGGAAATTAAATACTGCCTATACTTTGCCCTGTCTTCCTGAGACAGCAACAGTCCATGAACTCAACTGGAAAGAAAAACTTCCCTGAAAGTCTGGGCTAAATATCTAAAGCTCTGGAGAAACACAAGGCTGAGGACTCATCTCTCTCCTTAGCCTTTCTTATGGCTAAACACAAGGCTGAGGACACATCTTTCTCCTTAGCCTTTCTTATGGCTAGCCCTAAGCAATTGCTACAGGCCCTCCTCCAGGGCACTAATTCCCACCAGGCACTGTAAAGTATGCCCACGCCCATGACGGTGTGCTGTACCATGCACTAGAGAGTTTAGCATCTACAAGCATCTGGTTCTTTCAGATCAAGAGCTTAATAACTTCTTAAAGACCAGCAGGAAAAGCCACATTAGGTTGTCCGTGAGAGACATTAAGAAAGCACTTGCCTGGCACCCACAAAGGGCAAAGTCAGACTAAACGATGTAACAGTCTCTCCTGGACTCACCCCTGTGTAAAAGAGCTCTATCTCAGAGGGGCTGAGAGATTAATTAATTTGTTCTTTCAAAAACCCTTCAGAAACTTGGAAGAATAATGCTACTTTGCTTGCAAAGCATTCATTCTTCTTCAGTTAATTTAATTCAGATTAAACATCCCTCAAAACGTATCAGTCCATCCTGCAGTAAGATACACTGAATAAAGCATGAGAGTTGAAGACACTTTGCAGTTCAAGGTTGATGTTTGTGTCTACTGCTTCAACACACTTTTCATATTCTGTATATGCAAGGCTGACTGAAAAATTAAGGAATTAGACTGTAATAAGTCAAGCAGGTTTGCCATTTGTTCTTATTGTCCTCAGCAAGCCAGAAGGTTGGAAACAATACATGCCTCCTCAACTGTGATCACCTACAACAAAAAAAAGGGAACTAGATACTTCCGGGAGGCCCAACTTCCTTTCATATTATCAGGAGATCTAGACTTGTTCTAAATTAGGACAAAATAAAACACCATGCTATGCCTCCTGCTTAAAACCAGGATCTGCCTCCAAATTGGTCCTTGAGGAAGAGTCCTAAACCCTGAAAAACAAACATCCCAAATACCAGGATACTAACCCAGACATAGGGAACAAACCATCCCAAAGAAGTGCTAACAAGGACCATAGCTTGCCAGCCTGGGGATCAGTCAGACACTCCCCACCAACACCAACTTCCTGAAATGAACAATATAAGAAATATTTATCTTGTAAGATCACAAGCCTTGCACAGGAATGCAGGGACGAAAGATTTTAATCCCACCACATCAAACACACAAAGGGGAAGCAAGCAAAGCTACCATGTTGTTCTCTGGGACAGTACTGTAATCAGATCTTAAATCAGTCTGAGCACTTGTACTTTTTACCTAATCTTCAAAATATGTGATTCTCCTTGCATAGCAATCATCAAAACAGGTTCATCCACAACCAAATCATGCTGTATGTCAGAATACAAACTCCAAGTTCTGAGAGCACAAGACATAAACGCTATTTAAACAGTTATAAAAATACAGTTCTGGTAAGCTATATTATCTTCACGTTCATTTTATTAGAAAATAGTAAGATAAGTTTCTACAGTGACTTTAATATACTTCCACCAAGCTCATCTTCAATTAAAGTGAGTCCTTTTTAAAAGGCACAAAAAAAAAAAATACACACACACACAAAAAAAAAAAAGCCACAACTGAAAAAATGGTAATAATTTCCTAAATAAATTACTTTCAATGACTTGTGCACATATGAAGGAAGTTAGGTTTATCAAAAATTACATTTTAAATTTATCAAAAGGAAATATTGCTTCAAATTAGAAAGTGAACACGATCACTTTTCGGTCCCCAATCATTCCAAGACTACAACCCTGGTAGACTAATGTATCAGAATAACGCTTTCATTTGCAGATTGAAAGAGGAGTGTCTAAGTTTAGAGGAAATTAAGAAATTTGTTGGACTAGAAAGCAAAGGAGGAGACAAGCCTCCTTTAGATTCAAAACAAAATTTAATTAAGGTATGATAACAGAAAGAATAAAAGTTCTTAACTACTATATATATATTCAAGAGAAACTAAGCAACCAGAACTAAGCAACCAATCTGTGGGTAAACCTCTGCCGAACACCCTGCAGTCTCTGCTCCCATTGGGTGCAACAATATTTACAGACAGCAGCTGGCGATGTTGCTCCTCGGCCAGTACCAAGTTGCCCCCCAGGGGTTGGTGGAGAGGTTTCGATGTGTCTCTCTGGGATGGGCGGTGTGGAGTCGGTGGGAGACGTCGCGCAGAAAGGGAAGGAGCCGGGATCCTTTTCTGTGGGCAAAACCCTCTCTTAGTCCTTGGCTGGAGGAGGGATGGTACTCTGAGCTGGGGGCTGCCACTGATGCTGCAGGGCTCCTCATGCCCTGGCT
>VXAU01003991.1:42109-96007 GCA_013399695.1 Formicarius rufipectus | reverse complement strand
GGAGACCAAACTCACTGGGCAGAGATTTTTCCGAGAAAAACACCTCTCTCTCCTCCCACAGCAGTCCTCCTCCCCTGCAAAATGGAAAACCAAAGTGCCCCCTTCCCTTACCACAGCCCACCCCAGTGATTACCGTTGCTAGGTGACACCTTCACTCATCATCTGCCCCTTTGTTATTTGGCAATGGAGAAAGATAAAGGCCATTAACTCCTCATTCGGTGGTAGGGGAAAGAAAAATTCCACGAGATTCTAAAACTATAACAAAAAGGGAACAAGTTCCTCAGTAGTTTAACTCAGTCAGCTATTCAGTGTTCATCAAACCAGCCACTAAAATGATTCAGTCAAATAAACTGAAGCAGAAAATGACCTCACCACTCCTCTAGCAGTGAGAAGACAGACACAAGCAGCTAAATATAAAAAATGTATTTAACACATCATAGCAAGCTTACTTCTTTGCTGTTTCACAGTAATGTCAAACCCAGTTTCAGATCATTTGTTTTCACCTTTGGTTCTAAATCCATCCCAATGTATTTGTTGGGGATCTATAGCTGTATGCTGAGATCTGCTGATGGAAGCAGTGATGTGCTGCACGGGGTGCTGGCCCAGAACCACACCACAGGACAGTCTGCATTCCCCTGGCCTCTTCTCCCTCCTCCCATCACTCTTCGATTTTCTATCTTCTGTTACACACAGGATATGAATCACAGCTGCAATTCCCTCAGTGCACCTTGAAATAATGAGGGTTTACTGCAGGAGCATTCTTCTTTTATCCTTCCCAAGGCCTCACATCCTGATTGCAAGCCCCCACCTTTCCCAGTGTGAGGATTTATTTGAATCACAAGCAAGCAAATAAGGCACATCTACAGAGCACCAGTTCTTCTGCTCCCCAGGGACATCTCTACTGCCATATATTCAATTTGGCATTAATAAACCATAATGAGTCAGCAGAAATCAGTCCTATCTCAACCATATTCCCCTGAGGGCACCAGCAGATGTTCAAAGGGGAGATCAGCAGCAACAGCACACTGCCAATCGCCTCCACATTATTTTAACCTCACTTGTCTTTTCAGCTTTTAATTGTCTATGTTAAAAAGAGAGGATAAAAGAAGTAATTTTTTTTTTTTTTTTTATGAATACTGTTCACTCCTGCAGTAGATAACTATCTAGAAAATCCCATTCACACTTCCATGGACAGACATACATATTTCACAATCATTTACCACTTGAAATAATACAAAGCCACTGTCATTTGAATCAGTTTGTCTCCTCTTTGTCATACAATATAGCACAACAGAGCTCAGGGGGTTTTGTCCACACTTGCACATCCATGTGGTTCAGTGGTAGGCTTGTCGGTGCTAAGCTAGCAGTTGAATCTTAAAAGTCTTTTCTAACCTAAATGATTCAATGAATTCCTGGAGCAGAAAGCTGAAAGTCCCCCTTGGCAGAACTCTTACACAAGCACATACAAAATATTACATTCAGCTCTGGACACCTCATTACCAGAAAGACAACACATTAGACAGTTATTAGAGAAGCAACAAAAATGATAAGTGAGAACTGAAGTGTGATATTATGCCAACACATTAAAAGCTAACTGCATAAAGGTTGGCTAAGTAACAACTTTCTAGGGGACTTAACCTGTAAATATCTGAAAGAAGGACATGAAGGGAATTTATGACAACAAGGAAAATGAATTATTTAGGATGGCAAAAACTAGATACAATTAGGAATATAAAGATGAAATTAAGAAAGGTCTGACTCGAGATAAAAATGAAGGACAATAGAAGGCAGGCTTTGAGGAGCCTATTGCTTGGATGACTTAATAGGTTCTTTGTATCTCTACCTCCTGTAACTCCATGATAATAACGATGGAGCAAAAGAAAGGACTCAAAGTATGAAATCCAATTAATTCTTTGCCAGTAGGCAAACCATCTTTATCAGATATGTTGGCTTAGCAATAAGCTTAAACTTGGCATGATAGATCCTACCTGTCAGTTATTCAGATGTAGTTTTTTGTAAAGTCTTCAGGGAAGACAAGAGTATTTTTATACTTTCATTAAAACACAGACTACATCCATCAAAGGAGGAAGTTATATTAAAAAGATCTGTGGCATCTTCAGACTAATCTGTGCATCTGACCAGTGCCATATTTAGCATTATCTAATCCGGTTTGTGCATCTAACAGACTGCAAATCCTTTGGGGCAGAAATCCCATCCTCCTCTTTCTTTATATCACACAGCACTGAGTGTGTTCACAGTGCTCAACAAATAACAGCCAGTTCCAAGGGAGGGAAGAAGTCTGTGCTAGCATACACCGTGCAGTATTATTTTCAAGGGATGAACCCTTACATTAGTAACGGGAGTCTTCACGTACATTCCAGTAAAAGAGTAACTCTTCTCAGGAGAAAGAACTTCACAAACACAGAAAATACCTCAGAACACACAAAAAAATTGATCATTTGGACAAGTGCAGAAAATGGCATAAACGAGTGACAGAGAATACAAATTACTGAGAAGTTGAATAAATTAAATAGGAAGACTAAAATTCAGCACTCGTGAGTGCTTTAAAGACACAAATTGTACACATAGTGATACCTTCTTTAAAAGCACAGTCAGGCATCACTTCTCAAATAATAATTCATCACTAGAGGTATATTTAAAACAACCCAGATCAGTGTACTTTTCTGTTTCCCATGCAAATATGTCATTCACAGCTCTCACTATTTACTGACACTACTTTGGCTCATGTGAAACTTTTGTAGAAGCGGGTTTCATGTGAAGAGCCAACAAGGCTGCTCTCCCTTTTAGTATCTGCCAAAGTTGATTTCTGAAAGAGCATATAGGGACACACATAGTTATACAATGATACGTTGCCCTTTAAGGTGTTCTGTGTTCTAAATAAAAACATAGACACAGCCCAATTATAAGATCAATGGCAACAAGTCATTGCTTGCAGCCTGCGTGGCACACCTGGACACTACCCTGACAAACTCTTTTTTTAATATTTATAATATTTCACACACAAAATATATTACAGACTCAGTTTCAAATTCCAGCTTGGAATCCTGTACCCCTAACAACTCTATTTCCACCATCCTGAACATTTGCTTTTAGGCAGAGATGCTGACTGTGCTGCTCTTAGATGAACTTTCTTCTGAGAAATACTGCCAGCACCAAATGAAATACTGATAGCCAAGCAAGTTTTACTGAGATACTTTGTTTTTTAAATGATCCCAGTTAAGCATATGAAGCATCTGTTGTGTGCTCCCTGTAGGCAAAATGGATATTCAGGAAAGTAATTTACATTAAAGTAGTACAGTGAGGGAGATGAACACTCCTACCTCATTTGCCACTGCCTTCAAATGCTGCATGCATTTACAGAGTTGCTAACTTCAGAAACAGTTGCACTGTAGCTTCTCTTTCCAAGGATAAATTAGCTAGAAGAATTTAAAATACATATTCAGTAAACTGCATTTCTCTAGCTCAGTTTTGCAATCTTTAATAAGCTAATCAAATGAACCCTGGGTTTTAATGGATAACTTAGGACTTTTTCTGCTCACAGAAATTTATTTTTCCTGTCAAATTTTCACTTAGTATGAGAACTACACTTCTAAAAAATCATTGCAAGACTTTACTGAGATAGCAAAATATTCTTGTATTCATTTTTCATTAAAAAAATTAATAATCCAAGATTTTTTTTATACTGTCCAGAAAGATAGAAGAAGAGATATATAGAAAACAAGATGCAAAACTTCTATTTTTACTCACTTATGTCATCAAAAGTCTAAATCCTAGTTGAAACCAACAGGACTTCAGCACTTCGGATAACTTACTCCACTGGACAAGCCAAGCAAAGAGAGACATTCAAGACACAACTGTATCCTAAGTGAGCATGCTTCCAGCTTCATCCCCACAAATGTCAAGTAGCAGTTGCAGGCAGATATATTTTTAACTCCTAAAACTCAGAGGCAAAATCAACAATAACTAGATAGATTTTGTAGCTCTGGTGAAAAACAAGTTCTACATAAAGAAAGCTAGAAGAATTTTTGTCATCTCAAGTGTTCTTGCACTTGTACATATCACTTCTAGCAAAGTGTTCTACAGCAACAAGGCTGTAGTTCAACAAATCCCCCCTCCCCCCAAAAAAAACCCAAACAAACAAACAAAAAAGCCCCAAAAACAAACAAACAAACAAAAAAATTGGGACTGCATTGGAAAGCCTGTCCTTGCAAGATTCCCATAAGCTTTTTTATTCTTTTTTTTTAGAAATCAGTTAAAGACTCAAAGAGAATCACCAGTGTTTGAGTAAATTCATTATCAGGGGAAAGAAGGGCCAAAAAACTTGCCAGGAGGGAAGGTGGGTGAAGAAAAAGAAGTGGCAGCAACTGTGCGAGGTGTTAAGATAGTAGAGCCAATATGCAATAGAAACCCTCTCCCTATGAAGGCAAATACTATTCTGTTGCTTTCAATTCCCAACTTTTGACAGTTGAACAAGGAAATGGAACATTGCTCGAGGCTCTCTGGTTTGGAGTTCAAAGTACATCCCTGTGCTCACCACACCGGAACTGTCTGAAAACCAACAGCTGCATTCAACATGAACTCATGGTACAAGGATGTGGTGACCAGCAACATGGAAAAGAGATGCTATCTCTGTTGTTAGTATGTATGTGTTCTTGCAAAAACTAGAAGACAATTCATAGACAAAGGGAAAACAACAAGCCCCATACAGTGCCTACAAACCTCTCATTAACTCCACTGTTTGATAGCCCTCACAATTTAGCCCTTCCAGGTTCTGAGCTATCACACCATCTTCATTATTAAAATGACAAAAAGCTAAAGATGACTTAAAATTGCAATTTAGTCTTCTGGGTAAAGCCAATCAATACTAATAAGCATTTTCTACAATATTTTGTGGCACTTCAAACTTATTGTGAGGGTCAAACTGGTTTTAGCTTAACTATAACTTTACAATTGAATGCCTTGTTTGCACCTATGCTAAGATAATCTATAAGACAGAATCATTATTGTGCATAATATGGAGTCTTCACAAACTCCTCAAAAGCATTTTAGACACAAAACCTATCAAAATAAGTTTAATTATAGTCTGAATTCCAAATTTACTGTAAATAGTTTCACAGATTTAATCTCCATATCTGGCAGCAAACGCAAAAAACCCGGCATTTAGAATTACTTTATAAATATTTAGACAAAAGTAACCACTTGGGCAAACTATGAATGAGTTCTGTCTTCACATCAGCTTCCATGTAAACTTTGTTTCACATCATAGTCCTGAGTAATCAATCCAGCTGAAATGGGGACTGTAACACAGTAGCCTGCTTACTAAGGGTTTTCATAAGAGACTACCAGACTCTTTTTGTATCATCCTCTAACATATCCAATCCATTCATACCTAATTCTCTCATTTCATCCTGATTCTAGAAGCTCCATACAAATCTATGGCTAAGTGTTTCGGGGGATCATACTGTGAGTGCTAATTTTTTTCCTAAACTGATCTTCACAAATTGTTTTCAGTTGTGTTCACAGCACAACCCTCAAAACTGCAATACAAAAATAGAAATCCTGGTTTCTATGACCCTGGTAGAAACCTTGCTGTATGTCAGAGGTCCATAAGCGCATCTACAGAAACACCTGCTTAAGACTCCCATTTCCCTTGAGAGAGGCTCTCTGGAAACAGCTAAATCTGCAAAATTAGGTTCGGGAGTGGGGATGAGGGACCAAAAAAAAACCACAACACAACAAACAAACAAAAAACCAAACCAAACAAAAACAAACAAACAAACAAACAAAACAAAACAAACAAACAAAAAAAACCACACTTTTTTTTGGTATGGTAGTGCTGCATCCACAGTTGCACTCTGAACAGACAAAACTATATGTGGATGCATGTTGTGAGGATTCTATGACAATGTATGCTTCCCAATAGCCACACATAACACAAATTTGGCTTCATATTCCTACCCTTGTCCAGTTTCAATGCAAACTGCAGGCACTAGGGCACAGCAGGGTAGGCATTTTGGACGTGCTAGACTAACTGTATACATATACTCACAAACAAATACACTTAGAGCAGGTTTTAAGGATAGTCACCTAAATTAATTTCTGTCCATCTAAATAACTCTTTTAGATGAAAGACAAAGATGTGTCCCAGCATACACAGACTAAACAAACCATACTGAGCAAAACACAGCTGCACTCAAAACTCAACAGAAAAAATGCTTGATGAGAAAGTCTTTTATTAAGGACTTAACCCATGGCACATGACATAAACCCATGGAAAGAGAAACTGCTGACTGCAAGGCTTTGGGATCTAGAGCGCACAGGCTCTAGATCCTGTCCAACATTTTGAAATTCTCTTACATGATATTTCCAAGATAGCTGGGTGATGACAACTTCTGTGAACTATTATCATTCTTTCCTTAGCTATCAGTTTAATTTGCAAAGAAAGGTTGCCAAAACCTGTACACATTAAAATTGCTCACATTTCACCTTATACCAAGCATTCTTCTCCAAATTAAAACAAGAGAGAAGTCCAGAGAGCAATGTAATCCAATAGCAAGCCTGGTGGCAGATGTCCCCATCTTCTTTACAACAGAACTAGTGAAGTTGTTAAATAAATAAATTAATAAATGAAAAAGAACAGTACAGTCAACCATGCAATTCACATTTCCCTTTATTACTAAAAAGAATGGTTCAACACTAGCACTGAAATGAAAATGCCTGCATGCCTCAACAATCATTCAGAAACACTAATTCACCTTTAACATTTCTATTGATTCTCACACATAATAATATTTCCCCTAAAACAGATTTCACATTGTCTTTACTCCATCAATCAGAGGCATTATATGTTTTGATTAATCCAATGAGGCTTTTAGCTGCAGATGGACATCCTGCAATTTTGCTGAGCTCCAAAACACACAGATAGTACATGTTAAGTAAGAAAACTCCATATTCTTGTTACAGGTTGTTTCCTCCTATATATCTATTCCCTTGCTAAGATCATGCTATGCTGGATTTACCAGCAACAATCAGTTGTTCTTCTACACAATAATTAGTGTCTTCTACAAGAGAGTAAGTACATCAAAAAGTAAGATTTTACCCAACACATTTTATATATTTGGTAATTACTGATATTTTTAGGTTCTCTGTTGATACAGTTCCATATACTTTTTCATCCTAGCACACTGTCACTGAATTTAGTTCAAACATAGTAAGTCTGACACTGTATCAACATCATATGTTGCATGGGCATAACAAGACAGAGGAGAGCAGTAACACTCATGAAAACTTAAGTTGCATTTGTAATACAGATGCTAGAATCAAAAGTCTGTATTTAGGTAAGCAGTCAAGAGACACTTGAGGGCTATTAGAGTAATTAAAATATATATAATTTTAATGGATTACAAAGATGATAGTCTAAAGTCACCATACATACACATTACAGCATCCCGCTGATTCCATTTCACTGTCCCATGAACTTAAACCCTGACTTTCAGTGAACAAGTCCAAGAGAGAATTCAAGTGTCATGCTTAGAATGCAGTGCTAATTCTCATGTACAATTCCCATCAAGGTATAAAATACCATTGCAGGTTGAGGTGTAACTCTAGGAAAGGAAAGCAACCAATACTCTTTTTTTTTTTCTACCAACTACTCAGAAATCTGACATAAGCAAATCCATCCTGAAGATGGAAATCAAGACACGGAAGGGCCTGCCTTTCATTAGCAATTACCTGAACCATTCAACTGTCCTTCTGAAACTAAGTATGGTTCTTAGGAAACAAACGCTCTTAGCAACTTCAGATCCCACAAGCAACAAAGAAAAATGGTACTTCCACATATGTTGGTAAAAATTATCACAACAGAAGGCTAATCCCGTGCACACAGTGGCTACACAGAAACAAATCTATAGCAGTGTTAGTGTACCTGCTTGTTTTTCCCCTGTACTGACATTTGAGGAAATGTATTCTCTATTAGAAAGCACTTTGTGTAGCTCAAACACTCATTACTCTGCAGGCATTTCAAAATTTGGCTTCACTCCATGCTGCAGCACTCCAGCAGTGATCAGAGATAACTCAGTTTCAAGGTAGCATTCTGATATTTTCAAGTCAGGTCAGACAATGCCCAGACTTGTCTGGTCACTGTCTCAAGGAACATTAATTCTCTCAAAGTGTATGTTTACAAGTGAGAAGGTGGGTCCATCCATCACAGGAAATCTGGTGCCAAAGCAAGAAGTGCTAGGGGCTCGGCGTGACCTCTCTACTTCTTCACCACCTCAGTCTGAGGAAACTAGCACTCAATATCATTCTGAATCTAGCCATGCATGGACCTGAACACGGATATGCAGTTTCCCAGACCACTGCATTTATGACTTGTTTTGCATGCTTTACTTTAGGAAGTTTTAATCAGAAGTCTCAGCGAAATATTGTGACGCTCCAACAAAGCAAAAAACTCAGCAAAGTTTTTTGTAAAACATCTTCTGACTAGTTCTACTTATTAAACTGTCTGTAGCACATGCTTTTCCATTCAGCATCTAAAAGAAAGAAAATGCCTCATGCTTCTCAATTCATTTTTTGAACAGGTATATAGGAAACATAGAATATCGCTTTCCATTATGCAGTGGTAGAAGTAGCACAAAAGGAGTGGTATGCTTGTATGATATTTTAAGAGTCTATTAGTGATGTGATTAACAAGGTTCTGCTCAGTTGCATCACTTTAGCAGCACACATGAGGCCTGTGAGCATACCTGCTTGTAATGCTTTCCCACGCAATTATGTAAGTTGGTTTTCTCTTTCAGAATTAACTCTCAGCACGCAAACAGAATTCAAACAAAATTTTCAGTTTGAGAAGCATCCTCCTCCATGAGAAACAACTCCAGCTCTTCCATACAGCACTACTGCCTAAAAAAAAATTACCATCAGGAAAGGTGCTGACATAATATCCTAATTTAAATGGTTATTTTTCCCCTTGTTAAATCCTCAAGTGTTTTGAATACAGCACCAGTGTATAATAGAATGTGAATAAGTAATGAAAGATAAAGATGTGGATTTAAATAAAATATCCCCTATTACCATTCTTAATTCTTATCTATTGTTAAGACGACAGCCATCTGGAATATTATAGCAAGGTGCTCATTCAGGAAGAACCCAGACAGAACAAAATGCAATTCGAAACCCAGAATAACAGCCTTAAATCAAGTTTTAAGAGGACACCTGGATACCAAGAAACACTTGCCGGTTTATCTCATTCCAGCCTGAATTTTGCCGCAAGATGCAAGGCTGGTGACCCGAAGCTGCGGGCAGGATTCCGCGGGATGCTGCCGGGGGTGTCCGGGAAGGAAGGGCTTCATCCCTTTCCCTCCCTTCCCGTCTCCCGCGGCAATGCCGCCCCCTCGCGCTGCCAACGCCGGCCGGGAACGCGCTCGGCCTCCGAGCGGACATCACGGCGCTAATTGCCGATTAATTACAGCCTTTCACGAAGGTCAAAAGGAACATTCAGAGGCAGTATAAGTGGTATCATGTGGAAAATGCATCATATTAAAAAAGCTTTCCTGTTTTTCCTTTTTTTATGTTTGTGTGGTTTTTTTGTAGTTGTTCTTTTGGGGGTTTTTTATTTGTTTGTTTGTTTTTTCTTAAAGTAAAATCTGATATTTGCTGCCTTGGCAAATACAGTGCTTGCCTCTCACAGTGTAAACGCAGTAGTGAGGCATCTCTCCTGCCTATGAAAATAGTTACACTTTGACCCCACGTGCCAAATAAAACACAGCAAGTATGAGACTTTTCTCCAAATTAAATCATTCTAGAAAATACTTTCTATTGAAATGAATTCTTTCCCAAATGAGACTAGCCAATAGTGCTACACTACCTATAATTATATTTATGTGATATTTCTAAGAACATCAAACTTTCAAATTGATCCAATTCAGAAATAATGGAAACAGCACTGCAGAGTGGCTGTTGAGTGCAAGTAATAAATCATATAAATTGCATAATTACAACTTCCATGACTCCAGGGACAGTCTGCACTAGGAAAAGCAATGAATGATAAAGCAGGATGAGTTTCATAACCCCTAAAAGAAGAAAAGCTCTAGTATAGTAGTCAGGACACAGGTAATAGCACAGTCCCTCCTCCAGAACAAGTGCAACTACTGGGGAGCCACCGCCCACCTCCAGCAGTCCCAGAGAGGTAGATTCAAATCCTAGAGAAGGAGAAACTAAATCCAGATACTGCACACTGAGATAGTGGTGGGCCACTTTTCTCCCACTTCTCATTTAAGGGGGAGCAGGAGGGAAATTGAATTCACCTGACTCTGGAGGTTTGCAAGGGCGAAGGGAGACTCAAGCTTTGCTTTTGGGTGAAGGAAACATTTCATGCATTACTAAGCCAAGAGCTTCTTCCAATCTACATCATCATCTCTTCAAATATATCCTTGGTTTTTGAGTCTCCTCCCTGCTGCCACGTAAATTCTTCCACTGAAACGTTCTTCTACCCCTTTTCTCTCAATTTTCCAGTTCATTAGATAAAACAAAAAATAAATTATTTGCAGTATCCAAATCACAGCTGCCCCCTCAGGACAAGGGAGGAACAGCAAACAGCAAACTCTCCTAGCAAACTGCTACCGTTTTCTAACCAATTTACCCTGTTGTTATAACTGTTTACTGTAAATCAGATTTGTCTGTGATTGTTGGAGCAATAACTCTCAGCCAAGGGGGCAGCATGAACATATTTCAATCTAATAAAATGAATGGACGGCAGAATAAGTTTTCTTTTAAATAATGTCTTATCACAATCTACATAAAGATTCATTTCACAGAGGCAAGATGATGGTTGCCAAAGCTGGGAAGAGTTAAAGAGTTTGATGTCACTCACATATGGTATGCCAAAATAACAAAAATAATGTGTGAAGAAAGCAATCACCTAGAGCAGGAACAGGGAACAAAAGCTAAATGAGTTTTTCCTATACTAGTGACCTTTGACTGCTAGACAGTCATATAACTTTTCCTACCTACCCTCTTATTACAGTTATTCTTGGACAGCAACTCTTCTCTTACTATGCCTTTTACTTATAACTTTCAAAGCTCACAATACCCAGTCCCGAACTATGCACTGAAGAATACACTATGTACTGAAGGAGAATTATTCACTAAACAAACATACTAGGTAGGTTACTTCCAGAAATCTTTTTGCCTTTTTATAATTCACAGCTAATGTAATTTCCAGATACATCTTAGGCATACAAGTTATCACCAGTTCTACTGTTCATCAACAAAACACCACAGTGGAGATACAGACAGAAAAAGTAATTCCAATGCCAAGTCATCTTGGGCTCCCTACCACTGAATACAAGAGAAATACTCCTCTGTGGGATCATCATACTCCACTTTAAGAGCTTTGTACTTCATCACAGCTCAACATGGACCTTTTTTTAACAGGGAACTGAAAGAACAGATGAAAACCTGGAGAACACTGCTGAAGGAAACACGTTTGTGATGTGTGATGGCACAATTAAACCAGGGTCACCCCACCACAAACCCTTTAAAGGCATAACAGGCAGAGTAAGAAAGATACTGGCTTTGTGATAAGGAAGCTGTACAACAGTGCATGTCCACTTGAGAGCTGCAGTGTTTTCTCCAGCCTGGTTACCATTAACAAGAGCAGACCACCTTACAGCAAGGGAGAGCAGTATTTTGA
Source organism: Formicarius rufipectus (assembly GCA_013399695.1). NCBI lineage: Eukaryota > Metazoa > Chordata > Aves > Passeriformes > Formicariidae > Formicarius > Formicarius rufipectus. Next base: position 84,297 of record VXAU01003991.1, on the reverse strand, counting down.
CTAAAGGCACTTCATCTCATCACTTGCCTGTTCAGGGACAGGAAAAGGACCTGGCATTACAGAGATGGGTTTCCTGCCTAAGAACTTCAAATACATTGCTACTGGAACCAGGGAGTTGGTTAGTACCCAGTGGTTTACACTGCACAAATAGTAAAATACAGCCTAAACAACTTTCTTGGCATAGTGAGAAGGTACATCCACAGGAGAAGAGAAAGATGCATAAATGGCTTCCCTTTTGGACTACATTTGCAGGCTGGAATTAAACTACTTTTCAGCAAGTATTGGCAATTTTTAGAGCAACCACCTAACTACCAACTCACAAACTATGCAAAGCAAAATCTGTAACTCAGGTTTATAATATGTGGATTGAAACAAGGAACCAGTCTCCAGTATTTTTCAGAAGTTCAGCATCAAATGTAGAAAGCTCAGTTAAACTGGAGAAAAACAAAGGTAATAAAAGTAATTTACAGAACAGAAAAATTAAATAAACAACAAAATGTGCCTACAAAGGTTACTTCAGGAATAATTTTAATTAGAAAGCTATTAAAAATGAGAGAACAGCATCATAAATCAAAAGAAATCATTTTGCACATACACAGATACAAATAAAAAAATACAGAAAACTCAATTTTTGAACGGAGATGAGGAAAAATAAAAGAGGCGAAATATAAATAAAGGAAAACATGTTAACTAGACTTAGGAATTTGACAGCTCACAATGCAAGTAAACATGTAACAAAAGTATGAAGAACAATTAAGGGAAAAGAAAATAAAAATATGTAAACAACTTAATGCCCAGATTTTAGATATCAAAACTTTGTTTTTCTGCTGCAGAGATGCCTGGCATTTACAGAGATGGAGAAGTACTAAAGTGCATGCTTTGCAAAACATTTACTGCTAGAAAGAAGGTATAAAAAAAGCAGGGATGACAAAAATTACCAACTCAGGGGGTTCAGAACTTTTAAAACAACTCCAAAAACTTAAGAGAACTTCAAACGACAGAAGTTTTCTTACATCTTTGCATTTCTCCGAAAGGTGTAAGAGGATGCCTGGTATGCTACAGAGGAATGCTACAAAAGCAGAACTATGGAATAAATGTATACTCTGATGGTTCTCAGCCACAGTTCAGCATTTTAGTGCTGTGACAAAGTATCCTAGCACAGGAAAAGATCCTGCTGCACTGGTCCTTTATCCTGCAAAACTCTGAGTACATCTTCCATTTAGACCAGTGAATATTGGTCTTCAAGGCCAAGCAGGCAGCTTGTAAAATGCTCTGTGCTTTCAGAGTGTTCAGTGTTTTCCTAAGTCTCCATTTCCCTTACCAATCCACTCATACACTACATAAGAAACCTCAGCAGGGGTCACCAAGAGAGGCAAAATGCAAGCTGCATAAGAATGAGCAAACACCTACGTACTTGTGCCTTTGAGGAATGAAACAAGTCAGAGAGGACTTGTGTATGGCATGTTCTTTTAGGAATAAATAAATCAGGTAGAGAAAAATGTGGTCATGGTTAACTGTGCACTGCCCTGGAAAAGATGTGAAATTGTGCTCCACATGATTAGGAGCTCAGATAAACGTCAATGAATTACTGAATTGTAAGAAAACAATTTCATATAAGCTGGAGTAGAAAATAAACCACACAGAGAATGAAAAATATTGGTAGCAAGTAAATTAAAAATAAAAGAAAAAAGTAGGAAAGAAGAAAACCAGGAGTTACTGCAGAACCCAATGAGCTGTAACAGTGATAGAATATGTTATCATTCTGCATTGTGCTTTATTCATCTAAGAAAATACCAAAATAAGAATAGCTTGTCTGGTTATTGTTATATTGATAAAACAAAGTTCCAAGTCTAACAGAAGTTACTGCATTTGATGATCCTGTTCATTTGCTAAACACAAGCAGTAAGATTTTTCTGAATTGATTCCAGAGCTAGAGATGAAAAAAGCCAAAGAATTACCGGAAATTTACAACAAGCTTTTCTGAACTCTGGCAAAAGCTAATTGTCCTGTCAGATAAAAGGCACATTACCTTTCTTTTCTTTTTAAATCTAAAGATGTCAAACTCCAATTACTAGCCATTAGAAATGATCACTTCTGATTTTGTCTATCACTGATGGATAGATAATGATCTTTCCACTACCAGTTCCAGTCTCTGAGCAGGTAGTTGGGGGCTGCCACCAAACAATCTGAGACTTCTGTTCTTTAAGCCGAACAGAGACTGCTCATTCCTGCAACTGGTTTTAACCAGCCCACTGGGCAAAAGCTATTCAGATACATGGGGTTTATTTTTCAATTTCCTGTGGTCTATAACCCATACTCAGACAGGTTGCTCATGAAGCATCACCACGTTATGACACTGCCACACCATTCATGCCTTTTCAGACTGGTAAAAGCCTTTACATTACAATCTAAGATGCTGGGAAAAAACAAACAAACAAACAAACAAAAACAATCAAACAAAAAAACCCCAACAACCACCATTTTGGTCGGATATTTCAGCTAGTGTCTAAGACTTAGAGGGTACTCCTCCATCTGGAACAGTGTCTTCCCACCTGAGAACATGGCTGACCACTTCATGAGCTAATGAAAAATGATATGTTACAGTGGTACTGTGTTGGTTTATAGTTAAACCAGCAGGAGAAATGAATCCAGCTCAGAATGGGATTGCAAGTCAGAATAACAATTTAATAAAAGATCACAAAATACACTGATACAGAAGGAAAATTCGTTTGTGCCACAAAAACACCAGATGTACAGCCCAGCACAGCGGGGCACAAGCAGAATGGGGCTCACCAACCCCTGTGCTGAGCACGACATGGCCCCCCTCAGTTCAAAGTAAGAAGAAAGGAAGGAACCTGCTGGTGAAAACGATGGTTGCAGTCCGGTGGCAGTCTCAGTCCAGTTGAGGCTCTGGTCCTCCTCTGTATCTGAAGAGAGATCCCAGTCCCAAAACCCCAAGCTTATCTCTGCTTGGGCTCTGATGGGAACATCCAGTGCCTCCCTCAGCGTGGAGAGTTTCACAATGGGTGATTTACTCTGTGAGGTGAACAATGGCATATTTTTGGCATCCCTGATGGCCTATTAGCAGGCGTGACACCTCAGGTGGGTGTGAAGGCAGGAAAACTTCCTTATCCCATAGAAGTTCCTAAACACCCATCTTGTAGCCTGAGGGGTTGGGTGTGCTGCAAATGGGCCATTGTGAGCAGTTCATGAGAAAAATTACACAGAGGGTTTAGAATACACACCCACACAGTGACAAACCGATCCTGGCTACTATAACCAGGACACGTACTCCCACAGATTTTTTTCAAGGGTACTGAATATAAGGAAGAAATTTTGCACTGGGGTTTTAATATTTTTCTGCTGACACAAACAAATTTTTATTTTGATAACTAGATCAAAGAATATTTCTACAGGTCAAGAGCTAGATCAGGAACATGTATGTACCCACAAAATTACACACTAGAAACAAATACAAGAGCAATTTATTTCATTCAGGTTATTTTTTACTGCAGTAACAAGAATAAATGTTGCAGGTGATTCTTTTGGAAATGCCACATGGCAAATGCTCTGACTTGTAAAAAAATAATTTTCTCCTAAATACAGTGGAACAACATCCTAAAATAATAAATTAATTGTAAAAGTCAATGGGCTATAACTGCACTGACCTAAAATCAACGGAAATTATCATTTAGCTTAAAAACTACAAAATAACTGATTCTTCTTTAATAGAAGAGGACTACCAACTTTAAAATTTATCATTTTGTGATAAAATTGAAGGATTTTCTAGTAAAAGTTCTGCTCTTTCCTATGTGGACAGAACTTTCATCAAAGTAAGAGGATCTGCATCCATGCATCTTAGATCAGAAAGGAATGCTGCAGCTTCAGTGTAGAATGCCAGAGGTGACCTCTGCTGAAACTGGAGGCAAAGCTCTTACTGATCTCAATGAACCAGAATTTCTGCCTCCATGTATTTTCAGCATTTTCTCCAACAAAATATTCAAAAACAAGAATACGAAATACCTACAATTATTGCTGTTTTCTGCAGGATTTTATATTTTCCAAAGGTTCTTAAAGTCAAGCCTACAGGAGACATGGCTAGAGTCTTAATAGCTTTTCTCTGGCACAGAGCACAGATAATTTTACTCTGTACAATGTTTTAGAACATAAGAACTGGGAAAAAACTAGTAGATAAAATGTTACTATGACATCTGATCCAGATATAGAATTGTTTATGTGCACAAAAATATGCATAGTTTCAGCCTGTCATTTCCAGCTCATGTTGTTAATTATATTTCAGTGCACCTCACTAGATAAGAGGAATAGTCCAGCCAAAAGCATATAAAGGTTGTAGTCCAAATTAAGCAAGGTGTCTTCCAGCTGATAATTCCAACAGGCAATGAACTGTTTAATCTTATGCAGCTTGGTAAACATGCCTGTTTAGCTTTACCCAAGCCTTCAACATGCACATCAAACCAAAGATATCATCTGCAAATACAATGAGTGAGTCTTCCTTTCAGTTACCATCATACAAAACTCTAATTACATTCTGTCTACTACAATATTTTTGTATAAAGAATAAATGAGGGTTCAAACACAACAAAAAAAAAAAACTAGTCTTTTGAATACCCAGTTTGAAGCATTTCTTACGTGATCTTCACCTATCAGCTGAAATCTGGCAGGCAATCAGAAATAAAATTAATCACAAGCACCTGTTGCACACAGATTCTCTGCAATTATATGTAACAAAATCCCTGAGCTTTCTAGTGTAGCCTACTGCTACCATCTCTCATGCTTAAGTATTGAGTCTGCAGACCACTGGCCTCACAACAGGCTTGTAACAACAGCAGTGGTTACCTCCAATCCTCACACAAGGAAACCCTGGCCCAAATCAACTGAAACATGAACAAATTTTGTTCCTGCTCCAGTAAGAAGAGAAATCAAACTGAAGGACACAGTTCCAGCTCCTAACTACAGGCATTAGCAAGTCTTTGGTTTTCTGCCTTTTACTCCAGTTTATGTGTCCAAGGACAGAGGAGAAAAATTCTTGGATGAAAACTTTCAGTTCCTGGACATGAGACAGAATGTACTTAACTCTGCTTTAAATAATATTTCCATTGCCTGACTAATTAATCAGGATTTAACAGAAGTACAGAAAGACTAAAAACTTAAGAGAAGAAACTCAAGTACTGTAATATATTTTCTCTGGGGAATCACAGAACAAATAATCTCTCTTTCTTTCATTTAAATTCTCTGCATTGCTACTTTTGTATCTTGGTAAGAGGTGTCAATTGGAAGATGTTTTATATTGTAAAGTTTTCTTTAGAATAATACAAGGTAGCATTCAAATAATTTCCAGGACAAAACTCAGCTCTTCTAGAGAGGATTACAATTTCAGTGGTTTTATTTGGAGTTTATTAACAGGTATTATATTACCCCCATCTTTTGATAAATATTATCAATTACTCCACATTTGGTTATACTGCTGCATATCTGTGGGTACAAAGCCTGCAGCATCCTTGGAACTCTGTGGTGACTGAAGTAACACATTATACAGCAGACAGTCATTTCATTCACTTTAAGCATATAATTATTAAGTGAAAAGTCAGTCAAGTCTGATAACTTCCCTGTTTTACAATATCTTAATCACAGAAACCTTCATTTAGGTTGTATCTTTACTATTGTAACTGCAAATACCTCAATGAAAACCTTAAACCAATAGAGCAAGAAAGAATTATACAGAAATTACTCTGCATCTGACCGTCAAGAGGAATAAAAACTGGAAAAAACCCTGTATTTCATGAGGGACATCTTATATTCCAAATGGAATGGTATCCCAAGGGTTTCTTTTGCTTAGATGTACCTACTCTAAGATGCTGTATCTGAAAATTGCCAGACAATATCAAAGCAAAGACTAAAAGTAATGCCAAAGAAAAACAAATACCTGACTTTTTATTCAGTCAATGAGGTGAATTTATACCATTGATATAAGAAAGCAAAATCATTTACAAAGAGCATGTATTTATGCAATCATAGAGTTACACACTACCAAAACTTTCAAATGAAAACCTTTGTGTGGAAATGTATTCATGTGCTAAGATTTTTAATCAAAATATAAACATCCGAAAAATACCTGCAATTAAAAGGTTAAACAATGTCATCACTCTCTGCAGTAGTATAATCCTGTTATAGGATATCTATTTTACGTCAGGGACCCCAGATGACCCAAACCAACATTTTCTTGCTTATAGCTAGAAAAATTAAATAAAATCTGAAACAATAACTGAAAATAAAATGCTGTACTATTTTTATCTTCAGTCTGCTGGAAGTCTGAATACTTCAAAGGATAACTGCCTGAAATTGGTTTCACTGAAGTACTACTTGAAAACAAATTGATGCTATTCCTTGAATATTCTATCCATCTCTATGTTCATCCTCAAAAGAAACTAAACGAGGCAAAGGATCCTAAAGAGCCCTTTGCACATTTCTGGGACTTGGAAATGTCATGCCATCCTAATCTAACTTGAACGATGTCAAAAGAATAAAGAAAACAAAGCAAAACCATGCTGTATGACATGAATAAAAACCAAAAGGAATGTAACTTAAAGAAACCTGTGAATGCTAGACCTGAATGTTCACTGCCTTTTTCAATACAGCTCCAGGTTTTTAAGAGATCAAACACTATTTTTGTACTTCCAACCTGTTAATGTTACAGGATCAAGTCATCAAATACTGTAACCCCATATCCAACAGGTCCTGACCAAATACATACAGGCACTATCTGTATTAAATGGCAAAATGAACAGAAAACCAAATTACCCAAGTGCCTCCATTACTTTGGCTATGAGACAAGGAAAGCAGTATTTACCTTTCTTTGAAAATTAATTTGATCCTGCCTAAGTGGAACTACACTGGTCATCACTGCTCTTGGTCCTCTTCTGAGCACCTCACCCACCAGAGCGTTCTGCCTGCTTCTGAGCAGCTCCTGTCACAGACAGGATCTTTCAACCAAAACTGGAATTGTCTTAATATAGCATGTAGAAACAGCAGATGTATAGCATCAGGAAGAAAGTTAGTGAAATAAACCCCAGAAGCAGCAAACTTGAAAGAACGTTTGTTGGTCATCACAAGGGCTAGCGTCACGGTAAAGTAGTTTGAATTGCATGTGGGAAGCTATTCCATCTGTTCAATGAAGAGAAGACACTTTTTTTTTCTCTTTTAATCCTAGCTTTCTGGAATCTTGGCACCACATTTTTTTATGAAACTAGCTGTAGTCATTAAGAGAATTAAAAAAAAAAAAACACACACAAAAAAAACCAACACCACACCACTGTGAAAGTTCAGTCTGTGCCCAGTATCTCAGAAAATACAGCTGCAGAATTACCATCTAATGAAGAATGATTAGAATTGGTGGTATACACTTCCACAGTTATTCCAGATTTACTCATCTGTGTTGCTTCTTCATGTTTATTCTGTTGCAACACTGTCAGCTGAATAAGTTGAACTAAAAAGCAGAGGAATGCAGAAACCTAGAGCAGAGATTGCAAACTAAGAATAATTTGATATGACATCCACTCCAAAATTTTAATGCATTGTATACATAACTGACAATAGCATTTTAGATGTGCAGGGATAAGTTGCCTGGCACACTATTAGAACTTTTTGGTTTGCTTGTTTGCATGTACACCAGCACATTAAAGCATGCACTCCAATCGGGAGATGTGGAGACACACAATCTATAATGCCGCTGTCTCCTTTGAAACTGCACGCAGAATCAGCCTGGAGGAGAAAAGGCAACGCCGAAAGAACCGTGCCCTGACAGTACCACCTACAGAAACTTTCTGCTGTGCCTTTTGCAACCGGACTTGCCTATCTCGCATTGGCCTTATCAGCCATCAGCGTGCTTGCAGCAAGCGTGGATAAAACCCTCCCAAATCTTTGTTCGCAAAGTCTAGCCATGACCAAAGCATGCACATTGCACTATGGGGTTGAGGTTGCCCATCTCTCATTGCAGCAGGAAGCAGTTCAGAAACTCTTTTCACCACTGGAATGCACTTCAATAATTCTAACAGAGCCACTCTATAATTCTGTGGCACTAAACTTACAAAACCTTGATGTGCTTATGCGTAGCCCAGTTAAAGATGAAACCACCATTTTCCCTGAAGAGAGCCAGCATAAAACTTCAGGCCAACCTCTATTTCTTGCACCTGGTATGTAACTACCTCTTATGACTGCAAAATCCATTTTGGATCATTTCAGGAGTTATTTTGCTGTATGCAATTACATCATACTGCTGTCTACAAAGTATTACGAATATGTACACCATTTCAATAAAGTTATTAACATCAAATCTCAGAAGGAAGAGATGGAAGAGAAGCTCACCTTTGAGCATCAACACAAAGGCCACAATCAAAAGATCCCTACAGATATTGCTGGGCTTTGAATCTATTTGCTGTGTCAGTTCAAGTTGCCTGAACACATAATTCATATTTTCTGCATTGCACATATTTGCATCTAATTATACAGAATAAATTAATACCTTCACTGCATTTATAAAAACTAAACCTCTATCCTCCAGGTGAAAAAATCAAAGTATTTTACATATTTAAATAAACACCATCAGACAAGATGACCTTTATAATCACCATTATAAGAAACACAATTACAAGTGACTCAAGACATATGGCAGGTTTAATTATGCTTAAACAGACTGGTTTCCAGTCTTTTCAATCCTGACAAAAATGGAAACCTGAAATAAATATGTATTTGAGAGTTTAGTTATAGGAAATGCCTAGCAGAACTTACTCTTAAGTTACTAAATTCTACTGACTGACATTATTTATAAAAAAAAAGTAATTCTATAACACACAAAGCCTTCCCCTCCTTCAGCTATTTAAATATTATTTAACAGATATGATGTAGATGATTTTGTGGAAGAATGACATGGAATGAAAATCATTCCCCTGAATTTGATCCTCAAAACTTGATAACAATTTGATACACAGCTACTACTCTTACAGAACTATAAGACCAAAATATGTACATGGGTATACAAAACCTAAAAGACCCCAACTGCTTTAAAAAGGACCCAAGAAAGTGAGACTCATGCTCACAATCAATGAGACACAAACACAAAATAAGCATAACAGGGCAAGTCCATGCAAATGCAGAAACACAGATTTTTCAAGTGAATCAGCAGTGAGAATACTAACGAGCAGAGGGTAATTACTCCTGCTGTATTTGGCCAAGACAACACAAAAGGAGCTCTGCAAGACTGGGCTTCTTGGGGAGTTTGTTGTTACTATTTTATCTTTTTCTTTTCTTATGTGGACGTGACTTTTACATGCTGCCCAACAGAAGTCTGCCAAGCACTACTTTAGAGCATCAGTTGAACGTCAGCTCATAATAAAGGATGCTACCAGCTGCAGTGCCAGTCCCTTTCCTGCATCACCACTGAGGGGGTTATACCTTCTGTGAAAGATAGAGTGAATGCTGGCTAAATCTGACAAGATCACTAAGTAGAAATGGCCACAGATACAAGCAATAAGCTATTCCACTTCACCACTCACTTTAATGACAACAAGCATTTCACACAGGTATGATGTGCAGAACGCAATGATCTTGCACAAATTAGACGTGGACACACAATGAGACTCAGAGCAGATTCTTCCTCATGGAAGCCCATCTGTTACACACTATGTGGTTCTCCTTTAATTATTTATTTAAACAGAAGCAATCAAAAGGTTCAGCTTTACAGTTTAGAATCAGATAATCTCAAGCACAGGATGAACTTCAGAAACAACATGAAAAGCCTATTTGGTGCACAAAAACCAGCACTGAGGAAGAAAATTAAAAGCACCACCTGAAAGATCAGTAAAGTAAAACATGGTATCATTTTTGTCACGTCGTAGGCAGATACTGAGTTTGTATTTTGTGCAATAATTAAAAATGGTGTAAAGTTAACAATATTTAGACATTTTCAAAAAGCATTACAAAAATCAGATACAATAAGAAATAGAGAAGGCTATTATGAAAATCAAATATTTAAACAAAACCAAAAAAAAGGTAGGTTTCCCAGTGGGAAGCACACTGCATGTGTTTCTATTGTAAGACCTTCACTGTTGAACCTATCAGAATAAAAATGCTTCTTTGAAAGAGAATAAAAATGCTTTGCAGTAAATGGTCATTACCAGTTTGATAAATCACATCCCATACAATTGTATATAGAGCACAGAAGCTGCTCTTCATAAATATTTCAGTATGCAATAGCCAGTATTACTCTAAGCAGCACCACTAGTGGTTTCTGCTGTCGACACAATATTAAATTTTAGACTAATTAATTGCACCCTCCATAACTGTCAAATATGCAGCTTTTGAAACAATGACTGCAAAGAGATTAGTAGAATTTGTTATTCTTCTAAGTACATTCTGAGCACATTTTATTCTTAAGTAGCTAAGCCAAAACACAGATTTTTTTTTATTTTTTTTTTTAGTCAAATTAAGAAATGGACTAGGATACTTTTCTGTTATGAGGACAAAAAGCTATAAGATATTCTGTGCAAGCATGCAGACTAAGAATTGAACAAAAGAAAGAGAAACTGAGCATGAAGGAAAATTCCAGCTTACTAAGAAACCCATCTGCTACATCTATTTCATTATTTAATAAATTTTGCTGTTCAATTCCAGAAAGCTTTACTGTACAAGCAGGATGGTAAGAGCTTTAGGACTTACACAAGCAATTTCTATAGCAATATATAAAACTCAACCATGTCAACAAGAGTTGAGCAGTAGAGACTGAAGTATCAGCCTTCAAATAAGACTTTTTTTTAAACAAAGAATTAAAAAGTTTTCATTTGAATGAAAGCCTATATTTTATATTTCCTCTAGAAATCAATTCAGCATAGAAATTCTATTGAACATGACTTGACAAACACAACCTTGCAATTTGATGAGGAAACATGGTTCCCCTTAGTTTTGTACACACATACATTGCTTACCAGGAGATGCTTTCCCAAAAGTGTAATAGGGGCAGAAAAGGCTGAGAACAGACAGAAAATGAATTCAGCAGATGAAGCAGGAAAACTTGCCCAGCACTACTGGTAATGAGAAAACTACAACAAGAGGGTATATTTCCTTTCCAGACCTGGGTTACACATGCCAATCAACCCAGGCCAGGATTTATAAGTGTAATCCAACAGTTTGGCAGACAGGCAAGTAATTAAGCTTCACTTGTCTGGAACACAAGTTTGGTTGTTTCAGGCTGTAAAGCAACTCTACTCCGTGCCATAACAGAATCTTCTGACTTTACAGAACAGGTCAACAATCAAGTACAAGACCTTTTCCCAGAACCCTTATGTCTTAGGCTGCTATCTAGAAGAATGGAAATTTCACACAGAATCACAGTATCCCTTGATTCCATATATATTTATTGCAAGTGATTCATTCAATCAGGACTGATGCTAGATCGTCAATCAGGAAATTGTTTCACCACCATTTCAGGTAAAATTACATGACCTCTAAGTGTCTGGCTTTCCCATCTGTAAAATGGCAATAAAAGTTGATCACTTTTATACAAGTGTTTTTAATGACCTCAGAAGAAAGTCAATGTCTAAAAGGAAAATTAGTACTATTCATCCTCAAATGCTAATACATAGAGTTACTTGTCAATGCTTCTATTATCCAGTGGGAAAAATACATTTTTGAGCATCTCTAAAAATACGAAAGAATTTTTTGTCAAATTTCCTTTATAGAGAGCACTGACAGCTCTCAGTGCAGTAAGCCAAGCCTGATTTTTGCACTACATCTGCAATATCTTTTATACTTGGGCAGCTGGCACAGAGTGAGAAAATTCATTAACATGCTAATGATGAGTCCTATTTAAAATTCCAGCTCTGATTATTGTGTGATTAAGTCTCTTCCCTTGACGTCTGCTTCCTTGTATCTGCATTAGTGTGAGAAATCAAAAATTAAGTAAAAAAATAGGTGACCAATTTATATACAGGAGAAAGACAAACATTTTAGTGCCTTTTTTTTTAGATTTAATGCTTTCTATGCAAAGCAGTATTATCTTCAGTTTAAAAAAAAAGTTTTCAAGAAGCTCACACATAAGGCACAAAACATAACAATTCAAGTCGCAGATGATGCAGAAATAGACTTTCATAGGAATATCCCTACAGAGGCTTTTAAGGTGCTATATATGTATATATATTTAAAAAAAAAAAAAAAAAGGGAGGGCTCCTGATGCAGGAAAGTAGAGGATTATTCCCTGAAAACAATTCATAAGCAAGACTGAGGAGACAACAGCTCTAGTTGATATGATTACCTCTACTGAAGAAAAATTAAGCATCTCCTTCTAAGCAAGGGACTTACAAACACACTGACTCAGTTTAACTAGGGTAAGTCTTTAAAGATGACTTAAATAGTAGAACCATAGAATGGCTTGGCTTAGAAGGGACCTGCAAGATCATCTAGTTCCAACTCCCCTGCCATGGGCTGGGGCACCTTTCAAGTTCCTCAGAGCCCTACCCAATCTGGCCTAGAACCAGGGATGGGGCACCCACCCACAGCTCTTGACAACCTGTTCTGGTGCCTCATTACTCCCACAGTAAAGAATACCTTCCTACAGTCTAATCTACATCTACCCTCTTTCAGTTTGAAGCCATTCCCTCTTGTCACATCACTAGAAAAAGACCAAGGGACTTCTTTCCCCACGCTGCTTTCAGTAGCCTACATTTAGTTTATGGACAGACACCTATTTCATAGCAAATCCAAGCACAGCACAAGTATGCCATGAGGAGAAATCATAGGTACCTCCCTACTGCACATCAGGACACAGCTGAGCCAGTATAGCTCTGATCATTTTTGCTGTTTCAGTTAGAGCTCTCTTCAGGCCAACCTAAAAAATGCTGGGCAGACAGATATTAACAAAATACAGAAGATATCAGCATCTTCAGCTAGTAGAGTCAAATGGAGAAAGGATTTCTCTCTGTGGCTTGTGTTCATTCAAATGAACAAGCTTTAAGAAGTCAAACTGAGAATGGGCAGCACCAAACAATGGTATAACTCACAGCACAGAGCAACTGAACCTGTGGTGCCCTGCTCACTCAAGGAACAAGTGTGGCAGCTATTTTACTGCCAGACTACTCTCTCCCAAAATTCACACTGACATCAAAAGCAAAAGGTTAACACCCCTTGCCATCAGAAGTCCCACAGCCCTGCTGCACCTCATGCTGTTGGCCAGTACTTCCTCCACACATGGTGAGTCACATGGGCATGCTAACACCCAGCTCACATCAGGTTTCTTGCCTACACTGACCTGGCGCACAGGGTGGGGCAGAAGGACAAGGAAGAGGCAGTTACCTTTCTCTGCAGCAACAGTTTACTGGCATAAATGAAACACTGAGCCTGAGGCTGTAAAGTAAGTCAGCTCGGCTACCCCAGCTCACATCACACCTTTCACAGTGCAGACAAAACACACTTGGTTCCAGTTCTTTGAAACAACAGCAAAAACAAGTGGTAAAAAACATTGTGTTCCAAGTCTTTATGCTTTATTCTCTAAACATAAACAGTATGCAGTGGTTTCATAAGGGTGGATAGTGTCTTCAAGACACCATCTGCATACTGGTTTTCAGGATGCATCAGAAAGATTATACTCAGTTAAAAGCAATGGTATCAAACACATGCTAGTGTTCTCAAAACTAAGTGAGTTTCCACTTGTTAAACAGGAAAATAGTGTAGATCATGTGTAAAGGCAGCAGGGACAAGGAGAAGGGAAGACCTCAGGTTTCAATTTGTGTATCTCTGACTAGTATCTGCTTGACAGAGTTTTATTTCACACAATGATGAATTTCTCCTTATGCCTACAGAATCACAATAAACTAAAAGAACAATCCTCATAGTAAACACCCAGTATTTTGAAATTTACTGTCATAAATTGTGGCAGAGATGATCAGATCAAGAAGACATCTCCTTACTGCTACATAAATGCAATGGGGGAAAAAAGTCTGAGCTGCTAGAAAATTCTGTTGCTTCAGCAGAAGTCTTGCAGACAGTTTATTTAAAACCCTGCTGAAGAAATGTGAATGTGAATTATAGGAAGTTTAATTGTCCTAAAAACAAAAAAGAAACAAAACGGACTGATTAGAAGGTTAGAACCCTTTTCAACTCTCTTGCAAATCCAAGCAAAGAGAAAGTGTTGCCTCATGAATTTGTTGTTTTATATCATCATGCACTAAATTTGAGGAATCATTTTTAAAATTTTCATCTAGATTCTAAAAAGGCAAGTTCTTCTCTAGTAGTGTGTGTATATATATACTATTCTATTCCTTTTTAAAACAGTCTTAAACGTATCCAGTTGCCTATAAATACTTTTGTTTCTCAGATAGCTCTGTTTACCCACTTGCCTATGAAGAAACTTCACATACTTGTAGAACAACAGAGGCACCTTACTCTCTTCAACCAACCTACTGCTTATAAGATCCTGAAAAATGAGAGACACTTCAAACCCCTAGAGCTTTAAGGTAACTCTCAGAATTAGACTTAGCAGTTCAGATGTAACTATAGTAACTGTTCATTTGCCATCAGTCAAATGTTACTCAGCCTTTTCATTCAAGCAAGCAGCAAGGCTCGCTTGAAGTTAAGCAAGCTTTATCTGCTTAACTTCAGGAGAGAGTACAGCAGACAAGAGAGTAAGCGAGGTCTAGGAATGACTTGGTTATTTGATAACTTGCCAGTAGCTTTTTCTCAGTAATTGCAGCCAACCTCCCCCATTTCACGATGACCCTACAACCCAAGCACAGTGCTTACAGTTATATGAGAGCAGCATTTGGCAAGCTGTCTCCCTCAAACTTAAATTTACTATGAGAACTCTTGCTTTCAGAATTAGGCATCCCTTCCACCTCATACATTCAGACCTGTCACCAAATATTTTATATATGCACACACTAAGCATTTAGTTCTATATACTAAACATGTTCCTATTTTCATAGCCAGCTATGTCTGTTGCTGCCTCATAAGACTACATGTTCCTCAGTATGTAAACACATGCACAGTACCATCATCACTATTATAAAAACAGTTTAGAAAAGAAAGGTTTTGCAAACTGGGCTACGTCAGATTTCAAAAAGTTGTACATCACTGGAACACCCCTTCTCCCACATGGCCTTCCTCTCCACCCGTGGAACCAGTTGAGAGGATATTAGGATATTTATTGCTGATCTAGGTCCTGGCCAGACTTTCCTCAGAACAATCAATATGTTTTGTAAAATGCAGAGTGATTCATCAAACCCAGCACACTTCCAGGAGCTCAGGACTGAGCAAAAAGCTGTAAAAATGTGTAATCTACTTACCAAAGGCAGTCTCTCCTTGTTCAAGTTCTTTCTTGAGTCTGCTGTAATCATCTTTAATTCTCTCTAATTTTCGGACATTTCTGGCACTCAGAATTAACAGTTCACTGAGGAGTCCTTCCAGTCCCTCCTTCTCAGATGTTAGTGATCTTATTTCTTCTGCAAGATCCTTGGCAGTGCCAAAATTACTTCCTGCATGTTTCGTGAGTGCAAGGGGAAGAAAGGAAAAAGACAATGAAGCAAACACTTGCAACATCCGTATGTTACACAGCAATCCCCGGATATTAGGCAATTATACTTGCCAACAGCAACCAAAAGACCAACTTGGGGAGGGGGGGTGGGGATGGGGGCAGGTGGAGAGAAAAAAAAAAAAAAGAAAATCTGCTTTGCAAGCACTCATTTCATTAATATTACAAGAAAAAGTATAATTTTTAACCTTATACACATAGAAAGAGTATTGTCTTTAATTACTGACACAATTTACATTTCTGCAGGAAACCTGTTCCTAAGGGTTCTCACTTCAGAAAATGTCATACAGTAATTCATTTGATTAGTGTGGTGACCTGTCAGACCATTGTCAACTTTTGGGGTACACCTCAACTCACAGTACTTTTGAAATAAAGGCTGTCAACCTGCTAGACCCTGAAGTAGTTTGTCCTTGAACAACACAGCACTGTGCTGCTGTTTGTAACAAGCACCAGAAGGTAGTTTATAATTGACACACTGCATTTCTGAAAATGGCATGCACCTCATGCGGAGACCACAGGGAGATGTTCTTCTCGAAGAACATCTTTAGAAATCACAGCTCTTCCCTTCTGGCTCTCCCTGAAGCATAAAATCCCAGAGCAGGGTAGAACACCTCCATAGCACCACTTCATGCTGTTTTGGAGCTTTTAAAAATGTTTGGCTCCTTTGGACAGGGACCCAGAGTCAAAAGTTCAACTCCCAAGTGGTTTAGAGCATAGCCTAGTAACATCTGCCCACTTAACTGGTCTCTAAACCATTTTTACAAGCAGCTGGAGAGGAATATTTCTTCACAAAGAAGTCTTCCATATTAGAAAATGACAGTGAGATACTCGGACACTACATTATTTTTAAATAGCAGTAAAGTCTTACAATGCTACATTTATACAGCTGTACCTCAGCCTTTCAATGCTGGAGACACTTGGCTGGGAAAAACAAAAATGACAAGTGAACAAACAAACAAAAGCCCCACAACACTTGAATAAAAAGAATTCTGACAATAATTTCCACGCAGAAGAGCCCAATAAAAGAAAAAGGATCCCTAGCACAAGACAGTCTGGCATCATCCTAACTTAGTCAAAAATTGGTGGTATGATCTAATATGTAAAGGCATCTAGTAAGTAAAGGTACTTAGAAGATTTAGCCTTGAAGTAAGTACTAACATTAAATACGTCCAGTCACACATGTCTCATCAGCTTCTCAAGTATGTGCAATGGTTTTAGACTCCTGGAATCACTTTAGAATACCACAAGCATTATTCACATATAAGAGTTTCCTTTGGGTTTTGTTTCAGGAATATAGTAAATTGTTGCTTAGACAAAACAGATTTATTTAAAAGTTTGTTTTCAAATATTAACACAATCCAAACCATCCGATCCACATCAGAATATCCTAAATTGTGGCATTATGTGCTTTTGACCTGGTGTCTCAAAAGTGTTGGTCACAAAGTTGTAAAAGGAGTGGTTTGGTTGCAGTTCAGTTTTTTCAAGGCAGGGAAGCAAGAATGGGATGCAAATATTTAGACTGATCAGAAGATGGCAAACCACCAGCAGCAGCTGCCAAGAGAGGCTCCATTCCTCCAGAGTGCAAAAGTGAATGGAAGCACTTCCAGAAAATAACTATAACCGTTCTCCTGGAGGAAACATGCTGTTGAAAACTCAAGTGACTTTATGAGGGCAGGTGTGCAAAAAGGAGGCTGCACATTCCAAAATTTTGGAAAATACCGTATCAAATAAGTCAGGTATAAAAACTGAATATTGCTAAGTATAGTGGTCCTATTTTGTATTAGGTGTTTTGGGTTTTATTTTAGTCCCAAGGCTCGTTTTGCTCAACCTCTTCCTCACTTAAAGCTGACACTTCCTTTTTTTCTCTTCAAGAGGTCAAAAGTCCCTTATTTCTAATTCCCAGTTAAATCCCTGTTTACTAGTTCTGTCTTACAAAGAATTGTACAACTAAATAACTATAAGTAAGCTTTACAAATAGTAGGATCTTATGGCTGACTAGTGCATTTACTGGGACACAACAGCACAAATTTTATTATCTTAATCAGTCATGTCTCCAAATGGGCAAAACAAAGCAGTAAGATAAGCAAGACAAAATCACTAGGAAAATAGCAGATATTCAAATGGTTCTAAGGCAACAAGACTTAAGTCCAGCTTTATTCACCTGAACTCCTCCCAAGCATCAAAGCACAGGAGCCTTAATAAAACATGAAGGCAAGGGAATCTTCATTAGAACCTGGAGCCTGCCCTTACACTGCAGAAGACAGCAAGGAAAAATGTATGATATTGCATATGAAAGTTTTATACATACTGAATGGATCTTAATTCCCAGAAGAGAAGTTTATATCAAAACTGAGGCAAAAAAATAATTAAAAAACCCCAACACATTATCTGATGCAGCTTCCCATGACAACTGAAATGTCTGAAAGTCTGCAGTGAAAACTCCGAAGAGCATGTAAAAAAATCATGCACCATCAGTGAGTTCTGACCTCAATCACAGCAAACAAAATAACTGCTTTCTAAATGCTGTAAGAAGGTTGATTAAAAAATTAATATATAATCCTTAGCTTCCAGTATTTAAAAGCATGCCCTCTTGGGGTTATTTTTTGAGGGAAGTCACACTAGATATAGAAAGATTCTAAAGGCACATGTCAAGATATTTTACTCTGCTAATATCCTAAAAAGGTTAAAATTTCTCTTTGTAATGACAAAATAATTATTTTGCCTAAGTGAACACAATAACTATTACTCTGTCAACCACTCAGCTATGTTTTATACAGTCATACTGGTGAGGGAGTTCTAGTTGGGTGATATAAGCCAGACCTAACTCTTCCCAGGAAACTTAAAAACCACTGAAACTAACAAGAACTGGTTACTCAGAAAACCTGTACAGAGACAACAAAGCTAAGGAATTAATAGTCTAAGACCAAAGCTGAGATTCTGGACTAAACCAGGACGTAAGACAGGAATTCTATAAAGGCAACTGAAGAGCAAAATGCCACTTTTCCCATCTTTCCTCCTGTCTCTCGGTGATGCTTACTAGAGATGTGTAATTTTAAGGCACTGCATTTATATTCCTATAAACATACTGGGTACAAACCAGTGTAGCAACTTTGAAGTATCCAGTTCTCTGAACAGGTAGAATAATATTCTTGCTGTACACTATCATAAGGAACTGAGTATGCACACTTCACTTTGAGGGACTGAACATTACCATTATCTAGAAGACAGCAACAAAAAACAGTTAAAACTTCCTCCTTAATCTTGCCCTCTGGGGCTCTCTGTTTGCATGCATCCTTCATAACCCACTCTCTACAGATAGTGACATCAGGTAAGCTCCAGCAGCTTAATGTGAATGCCAAAATACCAGTCAAGTCAAGCAAAACAACCTACACTGTAATAAAATAAAAAAAAATCCCAAGCAGAAAGTAGCTATATACTTGCCTTTACTTACTGTAAACATGAGTATATTTACCTTATTTCCTCTCTTCTTAAAATTCTACCAGCATGACTACAGCTAAATCGTACTCTGCATATCAAATATATTTCTATATGTATAGTTACATGCCACAAACTCACAACCATTATAACAGCTCATGGTCAGATTTTCCTATATTGGGCATATTGTTGTCCATTTAGTAGCCTTGAAGTAAAATCATTATTCTGATACTATTTGCAAGCAAAAAATTGACAAAAAATATGTTTTGAAATTTGTGTCATATTGTAAAAAACAAACGTGTTATTAAACTTTATTAAATATTTCCCCCTTCAAAATATAAGGCGAAGTTAACAGCCCACAAATTTTTTACTCACATTTTTTCTCATATTTATGGCAGAAATTACATACATTCACAGTTAGCATTATTTATGCTTAAAGCAGAGACAAGTTCCATTCCTACTGAATCTATGTTCACTGTGGTACAAACAAAGGAACAATTTTTGTATTAATAGTAAAGCATACCTATTGCACACTGGCATGAATGTAAGGACAAACAGACAGGTCATTCTTTACCATTATCTACAAATTAATTCTTCACAGAAAAACAGCACTACCTTTAATAATTCATAGGAAACTGAAAATCTACATTTTAGCTTAGGACACTTGCCACCATTGTATATACAAAGTGCTTCAAATACCACAAAAGAAACTGAACAAAAATATCATTCATCTACTCACAAGTAAAAGAGGAAAAGCTAAACACATGACAGAAATGTAAGATTCTGAAAGTACTGCCAGTGTGTTTGCACCTCTGAAAAAGTAAACAGCAAAAAGTAAACAGTCTACCATCTCCTGAAACGTTTTAAAGAATTCCAGCATATTTGAATTGCAATTACTGCTTTTAAGCAATAACATGTGCCAATGCTTTTATGAAGCATAACACAACTGAATGACTGATGCGATCCTGAAAGGTAACTGCTATTCAGAAGCAGGCGAGAGACCCCACAGATATACATTTGGAGGAGTAATCCTCAGCTATAGAGAGCATCTTGTACTTGGACTGAATCAGTCACCAGAGCAACCCAGAAATTAAAACAAAAACAAACAAAACAAAACCAATAACATTTCAAGTCAGTAATAACAAAGACTCAAGTGAACATTATCAATAAGGCACAAATACACTGAAGGAAAATGCAGAAGTTTGGAAGATGACAATTCAGCAATACTGGGACCCAACCCATACTAAGGATGAATGGGTATTGGTGACAGACCACCAGATGCTCTCAGGTGCCTGCACTGTGGGTGTAGCCCAAGAGCACATTAGTGCCAGCAATTTACTATGTGCATTAGCCAATAAATGGTTATAGCAGATCACGTATAATTTTCTTTCAACACGATGAAGGATGCCCAACAGAAACAGACTCCAAGGTGCAAGGGTCACAAAACAGCACAGACATGTGCACACAGACTTCCCCAAATAATCACTTCCCTCCCCCTCACAGCTTCCACTCACCTTATGCCTGTCAATACCTGGTTCTTTTACATCTCCCTTCTTCTCCTGCCTTTGCCTCCAGTCACTACTATGACCAGTGGAGGGGAAGGGACTAGCTAAGAATAGGGCAACTGCCCAGGTCTGATACCCATGATCCTGAGGGTTGCATGAAATCAATCCCCTTCTTACCAATCAGGCCAGGAAAGGAAACCAAATAAAGACCTAGAAGAGTAAGAATCTGCCACTTAGGTGTAAACCCAAAAAGTGCTTGCACTGAGGTTCAGACAGTTTGTCACCTTGTCTCCTCAGACACCTTTCCTCTCAGTGGAGAGACATCACTGTCCCCTTTCACAGGGCTTTTCTCACAGCCGCTTCAGACCACAGCACAGCCTTTCCATGGGGTGACAGCATCTTCCCTTCACAGCTCTCCCCACCTAGCATGTCTCCTTTGAGTACATAACCCCAGAAAAGGAACTGCCAAAGAGATAACGTGACCTTCTCTCCTGCTCTATGGATAGCTGCTTAGATAACTGGAGAGGAAGTTGCTACGTGACTGAGTCCTGCAACAGAAGCAAAGATTTTCTGCTGTCTGGTCACATATCATGCTGGAACTTCAGTTACAAACAAATTATCTTTGAAGTTCACTGAAAGCCAGTAACATCCAGCAGTATCATTTGGAAATGAGACTGAAAAAACAAACGGCACAGTGTCCTGGTATTGGTCGAGATACAGTTACTTTTCTTTTTAGTGGCTGGTTAAATGCTCTGTTTTAGACTCATGATGAGAATAACATTGTTAATACACTGATGTGTTAGTGGTCGCTCCATAGTGCTTACCCTGAAAACAAGGACTTTTCAGGTTCCCATGCTCTGGCAGTGAGCAGGTACACCAGAACAGCTGACCCAAGCTTGATAAAGGGGTATTCCATACCACAGAACTTCATTCCCAGTATGTAAACTGTGGGGAGTCGGCTGGAAGGGGCCAATCACTCCTCAGAGATGGGAATTGGTCAGTGAGGAGTGAACATCACTTTATTGGTATTTTGCATCACTTGCCTGGCTAGGTTTTATGCCTCTCTCACTCTCCTTTTCACTACTATTGTTATATTTTATTTTGATTATTAAACTTTTTTTTAATCTCAACCCGCAAGTTTTACTTTTTTTTTTTTCTCCTCCCCTCTGGGAGCAGGGAATGTCCATGCAGTACTTAATTGCTGGCTGAGGATAAACTACAACACATAGCTCTCCAAAGTCTGAGTGACTATCGAAGAACTGGTTTGAGGGACTCACTAGCTTTATCTTTCAAATGAGTTAATAGGTGTGCCAAATAGTACACTGCTTGCACCAACACACAGTGGCAAATTCTACTCATGGAGCATAAAGTAATAAAATGTGAGAAAACACGCCAATACACAAATTGTATGCTAGAGCCAGGCATGGCAGCCAAGAACCAGAATTTATCTCAATATGCCTCTGATCCACCAACTCAGACTGCTGCAGAAAGAAGAAATTGCAAAGCATGAGATCAGGCATGTCATCTGACAAGACATACCAAACAACAGTTCTCAGAAACAGAAAAGTTGGAAGGGAAAAGAAAACCACACACTCACCAAAAGAAAAACCACAAGAGCACCATTGCCTTCCAATGAAAGACAAATTAAGAGCTCTGCATTGTACATCTGTGGAAGAACTCAACATCATGCCGAGAACTGTATGTCCATACATATTTCTGCACAAAATGACAGACTACAGCACAAGCATGAAAACAAGACACTAACATAAACCACAGATGGATGGCTGAAAATGTCCTTCAGCCTGCACTGGCATCTTCCTGCCTGATGGCTCTGTCCGCTAACATACTCATTCCCAACAGTGATACTTAGCACCAAAGCTGGGGACTCTTTTTGTTACGACTGCTTTCTGAGCCACGCTGAACTTGCCCTAAATGTACAAAGATCAGCCAAAGAGGCAACAGTCCTAATATTAAGTTTTGTGAAAAGTGCTATCTAGTATTTATGGTATGCTATGTATAAACTACACTTCTACAGTAACATAAGGGGAAAACCCTTATTGTTGTACTGCTGGAAATCATCCCACAACAGCATTTCCAAGCAGCTCCCATGTGCCAGTATTTAACGTAACAGAGGTAATGCTAATTATGTATGATGACACATGATCCCTCACTGGTATAGACAGTTGAAAGAAACAAAAAAACCCCATTTTTTTAAACCACAAGTCACCTCACTCTAACTTCTGTGTTTGGATCTAATTTTTAATTGCAAAGACATAAGGAAAGTTAATGACATGCATCTCATAGATAATACATCATGAATTCAGTATTTCATTTATGCCTACTTAGCTCACTGCTAAGCCACTTTCTGTCTATGCTATATGCATTCTCAAGGGTAAAAAAATAGAGCCTATGATGACATTGTAAAACATATTGAACAAACTCTTTTATTCAAATATAGGAAACAGATAAAACAGGACTAAAATTCATTTTAGTTTGCATCCTCCCTACTATTATCAAATTTTCTCACTACAGAAAAATAAGAAACTCACCATTTCTCATATATGATTTGCTCCTGCCCAAAGTATCAAAATAAGTTTGAACAATATTTCTACTGTGATGTTCACACTTGCTTATATATTACTGTATTTGAATTTTCTTACCGACTTCCAATTTCTTTTATCTGAAATTTAGTCCTTCCAAAAATTTCATGCTAAATAGTCACAGAATGGTAAAAGGGAGGAGTATCACATACTGTCATGTTCTTCCCATAACTACTGACAAAATTTTTATGAGAATGTTAAGAGCTACTGTAAGAAGCAACTGTTAGAATGATCACATGTGGGTTTCTAAGCACTGCCATTAAGGTATTTTGTTGTAATAAAAAAAAACCTAACAAAAAACCTACTAGATGCTAAACTATAAGATTACATCAATGAGTATTTACAAATGTGTATGCATGTGATATTATTGGCAATCAGGAGTACTCGTTAGCTCTAATTACCTAAAGCTACTGACTTAAAAACCATGAACAATATAAGATTCTACTAATTACCTTTAGAGGAAAATTCTGGACTAGCATCTCAGGAATATTAATTGCAAGTTATTTGTCACAACAGACCAATGGGAAGTGAGCTGTTGATATGTGATCTGAATTGTAACTCTTGATAGAAATACCTCTTGAACATATAAGTATGGGCTTCTTTTCTTTTTCCCATATGAAATCTCACTGGGATTTAATTAAACCCTCTGAATTTATTTTATGACCTTAAAGAATTCAAATATTCACAAATCATCATCTAAAATTAATTTTATACTTCTTCCCAGGATGAAATAAGAAGGAGGAGAGACATTTATGTACATAGCATAGTCTCTTATGCCTTTACAGTGTCATTTATCATACAGCCTTATAATCCAATCTATTGTATTGACAAGACTAATAGAATTGTTATGCTTACATTGCATTTATTGTGGCATTTTCCTCCAAAAGTAAGATCAACTATATTCTTACATTATCTGTGCCAAATACATCAATAATAAATGCATTTGGATTAGAAAGTATTGTACATGTAGAAGACGAATACTGTCTGAAGCTATCAAGGTATCTATTAAAGGCTGAAGTATATATGTGAATGCTTTCCGAGTCATCACATCATTAATTCACCACATACAAGCTCTGAAAACTAATTATCACTTAATAACTATATTCTCAAGCTAATCAAACTTAACTTTTGGGATACAGCTACCTTTTTGCTTTGACACTGTTCCAAAGTCACAATTCTTACTGGCTCCTCAAGAAAAACGCTATGTTAAACAAAAACTATGTGACACCTGTATAGAGGAAAAAAACCAGTTGTTCTCAGACTCTATTAGTACTGTTTTCATAGAAACTGTTTGAATGAATTATCTTACTACTATGGAAAAGAAGTAGAAGTAACAGACATTTATCCCTGCCTGATGCTTCCTGTCTAACTGAACACCTCTAACTATGACCACCAACATTTACTACTGCTGCATATTTAGATATACACACTATAATTCCTGCTAAATTGTCATCCTATTCCAAGGTTGTCCTTAAAAAATTCTATATTACCCCAATGGACATTCTTTCATCTTCTAATGATTCATTATATCCAGCCTGTTCATTAACACTGTTAGCTGACATATCAGCAGATATGTACATCTAGTATCTTGCTTCGATCTTAACCAGCATTTAGAAGGTTAAGACCTATTTGTTAATTATGACTTAAGAGGCGGCATTTACACCTAACATAGGAATACACAAAATATGAGTAATTCAGCCTTCTTTTGCTCACTACTTTTGACTTAACAAACAAACAAAAAACAAACAAAAAAACCACTATTTTTGTCTCTTCCTTCTTCTTCTACATTTATCATATCTTTTCTTCTTGACTTGCTTATCTGCTAGCTGCAATTCACTCTGCATTCTGACTGTTCTGATTTTATTCACATCTGTTATAGTTTTAGAATCTCATGGAATTTTTCTTTCCCCTACCACCAAATGAGGAGTTAATGGCTCTTATCTTTCTCCACTGCTACTAACAAAGGGGCAGGTGATGAGTGAAGGGGTTACCTAGCAACAGTAAATCACTGGGCTGTGGTAAGGGAAGGGGGCACTTTTGGTTTTCAGCTTGCAGGGGGAGGAGGACTGCTGGGGGAGGAGAGAGAGACGGGTTTTCATTTTGCTGGGAGTAAACCTCTGCCCTGGGAGTCTGGTCTCTTTTTTTTTCCTCCTGTTTCCAGTCCCTGGATATCGGAGTGGGTGCTTGAGAGAGAGAGAGAGAGAGAGAGAGAGATTTGCTTCCCAGGGGTTTTGCGTCAGGCTTCCTGAGAAAGCCAACAGCTGCCAACCTGGGCATGAGGAGCCCTACAGCATTGGCGCCTGCCAGCTCATAGCACCATCCCTCCTCCAGCCAAGGACTAAGAGAGAGTTTTGCCCGTGGAAAAGGATCCCAGCAATTTTTTTTTCCCCTTTCTGCGTGGCATCTCCCACCGACTCCACACCAACCATCTGGAAGAGAGACACTGAAACCTTTTCCATCCACCCCCGGGGGGCAGCCCCGCACCAGCCAAGAAGCAACATCACCATCTGCTGTCCGTAAATATTGCTTCACCCAATGGGAGCAGAGACTACAAGGGGCTCAGGGGGAAATTATCCCACAAATTGGTCGTTTAGTTCCAGTTGCTTTGTCTCTCTTGAATAGATATATATAGATAAATAGATAAAGAGTTATAGTAGTTAAGAACTGTTATCTTTTCTATTATCATATCTTAATTCAATTTTGTTGTGAATCCAAAGGAGGTCTGTCTCCTTCTTTGGTTTCTAGTCCAACAACTTTCTTAATTTTCCTCTAAACTTAGACAATATCACGCTCTAAGACTGAAATATTTCTGATTTTTTTCTTTTTTACTTTCAGGTCTTTAGAGAAAATATTCTTTTAATTCTTATATTTCCCCAGTATCCTCTGCATATAACACTGCATTTACTATGAACCAGTGATCTCATATTGACTAAATGTATCCGTACGTTAAATAGAGGTGAAGAAATTACAGTATCCACTGCCACCAAATTACCTTTTGTCCTTGTTTTTCAACCAGCACCATCTAGAATTTTGCCTTAGTAACAAGCTGTGATTGTACCATTCATAGTCATTAAAAGTCCCTGAAGTAAGAGTTTTTCAGAGCAAGAGTAAAAAAAGAAACACTGCTTATTATCAGTACAAAGACCTTGCACAGATACTTCTTCAAAAGCATAGAAAGCAAATCACAGTCCAGGCCTTGTGAAAACAGTTTATAGAAACACCAGCATTAACTTGCCTTTGGAATTCATTCCTGAAACAAGCAAACTCTTAAGAGCTAACAAGTATAAAATACTGCTATGAATGTTTTGGAAACCATCCTCAAGTTGTCATTCACTCTCTCAAAGTGTCAGACTGAGACACAGCTTTCCTGGCCAAATCTTTCCTATTGGCAGCATGAAGCAGTTGCATGCTTTGTTCTCAAGAAAACCACAGAACAGCTGCAGAAAACTGTGACCTCATTTCTGAAAGTAAGAAAATTACTTACAATCAAACAGCCTATGGGTAGAGAAGGACAATTGCTCAGCTTACTTCTTATGGGTGGAGAGAGAAATGAAGAGGACTTCCATCTTCAAAAAGGTATTATGAGAAGTACAGAAACTGAGCATGCTCAGCATCAATACAAGATTTGGGCCATAACTTCCTTTTGGATTTTGCTAAAGTCTGACATTACCCACTTCTGGCAAACAAACCATGTAACACTGCACAAGGTTTAATTTTAAAATAATTTGCGTGTGCAGTATAAACTCTTGTATATAATTGAGGAGATAAATCACCTCATTATGGAGAGCTACAATATCTCACCTTGACAGGTAAAAAAACCCTTTAGCCTTTCTTTACATGGTGTAACACTGGAAAACCGCTTGTACTCCAATCCACGTTCCCTTATACTCATCTTCCTCTCTTAGGCAGGTGTTTAGCAGAGACACACCTACTTAAACATTGGGAAACCATTTGCTGAATTATTAGAAAACCCATCTAGTCCAAATTAAGAGAAAAAATTGTGTTCCATCTTTTTTCCTTGGCAAACAGTGCAGCAATTCCAAGTAAGGGGTATATAAAGCTGGTATGTATCAGACTCTGTAACCACATTTCAGTGTTTTGCTGGTTGTAAATAACATGCATGAGTGCTCCATGGACAAAATTGCTCCTTTGCTGCCAACATCAGTTGTTTAATGATCAGAACAGCAGAAGCTGCCGATTATCGTATTCTGGTTTAAAGTCCCATTTAAAGCCATACTTGTAATTATGATACCTCAGTTATAAAAGTATAACTTAGAGAGCTCTAAGCATGCAACTTGTAGAGTCCATTAAAAGCTACTGATAATTATATACCAATTTCACCTATGGAAACATATTATGTGTTTTGCATATTTCCTGCCTATTACACAGCATCCTCTTTGCCAGTAGTTCCAAACCATGGAGAGGGGCCTGAAATACCTTACATGACACAGCCACATTCTGCTGGACTTGCCATGACTGCAAGGCATGTACACAAGCACATCAACAACTTTTCCTAAAAAGCATGTTATGAAGAGGTTAGTAATTGCTCTAATACATCCCTTATCAATATTCATCCTTCTCATCACTTAAAACTTACCTGAAACAGCCAGCATTTTGGCTTCAAGTAGAGCTGGTAGTTGAGTCTCAATATCACTGACCTTCCTCCTGAAAGTACTGCAGAGTTTCTGACTTGTGCAAACCTAAATTGAGGCAGACAGCCATGATATAGAATTCATTCATGTAAAAGTATAAGGCAGTTGAAATGGGGCTTCAAATGTTCTTGGTTTACAGACATGACATAACATCCTGCAGCAAGGTAAAAAAGCTTAATAACAAGTGATGTCTTTACAGAAATACCCTACATGAATCAAAATTTCCAGGCTTTTGTGCACATTCTGTTATGAAAACAGGGAAAGGTATTAGCACAAGCTCCTGCATGAGAGAGGACAGATTTCACTGCTAGATACTGTACTCTGTACAATTTCAGTATTAACAGTGATACTTGGAGTGGAGTATAAATAAGCCAACATTTGGAGATTAAAATGCCATAACACAGTGTACAGCAATTTTATACAATATTTACCATGCTCAGCATCTTAACTGGGGAAAAAAAAAAGAAGCAAAGTAGCGTTATTTCTGCACAGGCAATAAATAAGGCTATACCAGCTTGATACTATACTTTGTTTCACAATAGGAAGACACAGATGACTGGAATTCAGGTTTCTGACTTTCCCCTCTACCTTTTTTTTCTGCCTTTTTAAGTGGAGGTCCTTCAGCAATCAACCAGGAGTGGTATTAAAAACATGGAGAGAGACAGGAGAGAAAAAAAAAAAATAAAGGAAGTTCAGCTGTTTCTGTAGTTTACATTTCAGTGTACATTGCTACCTCAGAAATACCACACACAATTCATACAACTCCCACATATTCAAAAATGTTGGTGTTTACTCTGTATTGCATCATTTGTGATGGAAAGCAAAATGAACAAATAGAAAAATGTTTCATTGAAGTTCTGAAGGAAGATGTCAAACACTTGCTTGAAATTGTAGCTGACAGCCAAGAAAATATTGCGTTCATTGGAACAAAGGGTAAAGCAATAGTCAAGATAGGCACAGGTCAGTTCCGAAAAGCTGCGAAATGAAATCTCTAGAGAGAAGTTTCCCTGCCTTCCTTCATGTTTTTCCTCCTCAAAAACAAGTGCCATACTTATTAACAGAAGCACATCTCTCACTTCACTTTGTAAGAGCAAAAGCATTATAGTTCTAATGGATTGTTTGTACAATTAAAGTATAGTAATTCAGATATGACACTAACTGTAAATCCTTTTATATTAATAATACCCTTCTGCTTTAGCAGAGGTTATCTGTTAATCACAAGTGGGTCATAACTTTTTTCTCGAGTCAACAGGACTATCCTCCAAGCAGCAACTGTTACTAAAGTCTTCACAGTCATCCTATTAATCTCAAAGCACATATATCTCATCAATTCTACACCTACTATAATTTTTCAATTGCCAGATATCTCACTTTGTTTCAGTACCCCCTTCTAAGTGACTCACCAACTCATTCAGTTAAAATGTTTTTAAAAGCCCAAACCTGTCAGAGGTGAATAAATGTGCCCAAAGAACCCAAAGGCCATTTCTGTCTCCCATCTCCAAAATAAATCTGAAAGTTTTTAATGACTTCTTTCTAAGCAGTGCTCTCTCTTTAGGGGCACTGAATGGCTCAGTGAATTGCAATTAGATGGGGAATCTTTCAGCCCAGGAACACTGCATGAATATATCCCATGCTGGTAGTAACTTAAAGTCATTATGACTAGACAGCTGTTTGGCAATTATACAAAATAAGCTGGGAGGTCTAATCTGTTTCTTGTGAACACTGTCCACTTTGTAAGCACTACTGTCAGAACAAAGCTTGCTGGTGCTCTTTATTAATGGACCAAATGCAGGGAACTAGAGGCTGAAAAGCAGTTCCTCCAACTCGGAGATGATTCTTCTGGAACATAAGTACGTGCCAAGCCTCTGCTTGTATCTATGTCACATGTATTCTCCAGATAAATGAACAACATTAATCTTCAGGCCTATCATATTGCATAGTTCAACAAAACTAAATGAGCAACTGAGAAAGGCAAAGTAATGTCCCCTAAACTAATAGCACTGCTTCTGTGTTACATCAGGGCTACTCTACAAGCTCCAATTCTTGCCATTTTTTCTAATTATTTTATCTTAATAACAGGTACTATTATTCATTAAAATAGCTTATTCAAAGACTAAGGAAAGGTTATTTTTCAGCTAACAAAGATGGTGAACATTCACATCATCAGTGTCCTTTGCTCACAAGTGAACGCACCATCCTTTTCTGACTGCAGGTGCCTGTGGCCCCAGCAATGACCTTTCTCTGTTCTCAGTGACCAGCTCCACTGTGACCCACCGATCAACAAGCTCCAAGTCTGAAAAAAATTCCTTTTCCATTTCAAGGAAGTTTTTGGTGCTTGTTTTTTTTTTTGTTGTGGTTTTGTTTTTGTGTTTTGTTTGTTTGTTTTACAGCCAAGTATTACTGAATTTATTTTAAAATCCTCTTCTGTGTTCAGTGGTTTGTGAGGTTTTCTTACAGCAGATTCAAAAAAAAGAAAAAAGTCTCTTGTTTAGCAATGTACCTTGCAAATCTGTGTTCAGACACAAACACTACTCAAAAAAACCAGTCTATCTGAAACCAGTAGGAAGCTGGTTAGAAAAGATGTGTGGAATCAAGATGAAAAGCAGTAAAATATCAAAAGCAAATTTGCCCATTGTTATCCTTTTCCATCTCCAGCATATGATGTCAATCTAGTGCAACAAAAACAGGGACAAGGACACCAGCTAAAGAATTGGAATTTACTCTTCCTCCAAACATCTGAAGGAAAAAGAAGTTCTGAGTAACCTTCACATTTCTTTACAACAGCACCTTGGAAAAGATAAAGAAATTCTCTTAACACTGCCTGCAGGAAGGAATAGTTCACCCGGCTTCCCGCACAGCATAATCTTGCCACTAACGAAAGCAGATATTAATTTCTGAAGGAAGGTGGTGAATAAAGACCATTGTTTCCTTCATTAGAAGGCAAAACTTAGCTTTTGCAGCCACAGCTGAAAGCAACACAGATGAGGCAGAAAAGGCCATAGAAAATGCCAGTGGCACAGGGGGAAAGAAGAGACTCTTGACAAATGAATGTTTGCTCCACACAATAAAAAGGCTTAAAAGATCAGCTCTATTTATTCTGAGATGAAAATAAAAGAGATGATCTGAATACATCGAATAGTAAATTATTTGGATGAGTCTCATTACATGCTTCCTATTTATCTTTTCTAATAAATAAAAGCCATCACAAAGGAATAAAGTTAAATTAAAATAATATTTTATCTATTGAAAATTTAAAGAAATAAGCAAGCTGTGAAATTCTACCTCACAGACTTCTCTTGTTACCCAATGTTTCAGCTCTTATTGAAAAAGTCTTTAGATGCTATGATTGTAAAATAGAACCTCAAGAGGCACGTTTTCTAGGGAGAAGGCAAATTCTGTAGCTTATATTTTAGTTTGCAAATAGCTTGAAACAACAGATCACTTTGAAGTACTGAATAACTCGGTCATTTTAGTAGATAAACTGTAGTTCATTAATAATTTCCTTGATAATATATTCACAGTCATTTAAAAAATACAGCAGGAAGCATCATGTTATAACGGTCTATACCAATTTTCCCAAGATGCATAAGCAGGGAACAGAGAAGATGAGTGTAAAATAAAGCAGAAGAGAAGGAAGGAATGGTATTGACACACAGTCTTCAAAAAATCTTTTTAACAGTGCATACTAAAAGTGTTGGTCAAGATGATTAGGAAGAAAAGATTATAAAGAATAAAACTTTTACTGATTTAGGTGGGTGGTAGTATAGAAAAAAAATTAAAAGTAAGTTTATTTCAGAGCACAAATTTATTATTGATTAAAATCCAGAAGTATTTTCCACTTTCTGTTTCGTTCAAATCTATACAAATTAGCTAGAGTAAATGGATGTGTTTTTTTCTAGAGCATTCAGGGAGTAAAGATGTTCTGTGGCTCACTAAGCCACTCTGAAAGAAAAAGAAAACTTTAGTATTCTCCTTGAAAGGAGGCCAAGACAAATAAGAATATTAGAGTATTGTATTTTCACTTAGAAACAAAAGTAATGCTAAATATAAGACATCAGTTTTGTTTGTATTTTTTAAGGGGTGGGAGAATGAGATTGCTACCTAGATTATTTGTGAAAGTGCATGGAAACAAGATAGTCAGCTTATGCTTTTCCCTTCACACCACAAAACTGGTTAGGTAGAAAAGTAAGAGGCTCTCTTAAGACTGAAAACATTGAGCTACAACCAGAGCTCACTTTTATTTCATTAAGCTATGGACACTGTTCCTGAACAGATACCTGAGCAAGAGGACTGACCACTAGCAAAAAAGCTGAGAAAGGAGAGATTATTCCATCTCCTTCCTTAAGTATCAAAATCTCTGTAGCCTGTTCAGATAAAAAGTTGGGGAGATCTTTTTAGTGTATGTTTAAAAATACTTGTGTGCAAAATCTTTTTTGAAGGAACATCACAGAACAAATTTTTTAAAATATGGCTAATTTATTAAGATGTACCCCATGATCTGCTTCTGTAAATATTCTGAAGAACTGAAAATATGTACTTACTTTGGCAGTAGTTTCTTTAATGGACATGCTGAACAATCGTTCTTTTTCCTGAAGGCTAGAAAGGATTAAAATAAAATTAAGTTGATCTCTGCTCAACACACTCTGCCACACAAGACATGTTCATACAGAGATAAGGCTTTAAGATGACTCGTATTAACACAATAGAGCCAATACAAAGATAAAAACTACACCTAGTTTCAGTGTTGCTAGTGACTAACCAACATCACTTTTACAGTTCTTAATTTATGAGTATATGGATTTTACTTACCATGTGAGACACAATAATGATTATTTGTGCAGTCATGTCTTAGAAGTCTCTAGCAGTGTTCAGGACTGGTGTTCTGCTAGACTGTCATCCAAACACCTAACACAAAAGCATTTCTGACACAATTTGTAGCTGACTATCCTCTCACAATCCAGTTTTTAACTCTGCCAGGAAAAGTTCAACTACAATCACTTGTTCTCAGTAATTTACATGAAATACCACTACTCAGTTTCTTCAGAACCATAAAATCGTACCAACTATTTACCAAATTGATTCAAAAGTGGGCTGAAATCAAGGCATCACAACTACACTCATATGAACAAAGTTGTCTTCCATATATTATAAACAAGTAGGTTTGCTACTTTTATATTACCAAATCTGATGTAAACCTCTGCCTTTGGTTCTTGTAAATAAATTCATGATTTACATTTTTACCATAAAGTTCAAAAAAATCCAAGTAAAATCAAACATCAGGAGTTAGGATGGAGATTATTTTTGCAACTTTAATACTTCCCTCCCTCCTACTTCAGGAGGTTTACACTTTCATACAATGTTCAATTACTTTATCACATGCTATTTCCTTTTCTGTCAGACACTTCAATTCTCTGTACATGACAGTCAGCACTTCCCATCAGCAGCATTTCAATTTTTCTTTTTACCTGCATTATAAGAACTGTACTTCTCTTACAACCTACTGTTACTGTTCTTCCCAAGTAAGAACTATTCATTTATTTCTGAGCTTTTCTTTAGTGTTCACTGAAACATCCAAACATTTCAGAAACATCACTAGATTTATTTCAGAGATACTCTTGCATGATAAGGTAGTGTTGTATTTATTTTACAGGTGGAAGAAACAAGTCATTTATTTAGAAAGCACATTAAGACAGAGTGCCTGTTTTGACATGTACGCAATTTTTTGCTTCCTCCCTCTTTTTTTTGAGTACCTGCTCCTTGTTATTTTCCAATCACAGCTTTCACTAAGCCCTATTTCAAGAGTCAGCATTTATGCGAATCTGAATCCCAAAGCACTCAAGTTGGAATTGCACTCAGTTATCAATACCTACAGGAACACTGGACCATCTTGCCCAGCTGCACAGGATTGAAAAAACCTCAGAGGCAGAATTCAGCATACCATTTAATCACATTAATGAGACAGCTATTAGCACTGCTTTCCCTAATACTCTGCTTCATGGAGCACACACCTTTTCAATCTACAGCCTAGCAAGGCCAGTCACCTCAGTCCCATCCCACCACAGGGGTGTCCCAGAGCTTCAAATTAGGCAGCCCCCTCAGAAGTAGCTCATGACAGTGTAAGTCAACACCTGTCTAAGGCAACAAACAGAAATGCAGCTGGCCAGCTATGTAAAAGTGGTTTAGTGACATTTCCCACACAGCAGTCTAAAATTTCTCCCTTTTCTACAGCAATATATGTGCAATACAAAAAAGAATTACATGAGTAATGATGCCATTATCAACTTCCTGCTTGCCCTCTAGGCATGCCAGGGGGAATGAACTACTTAGCCACTTCTGTTCTCATGCTTTGGAGCTCCCAGTGACTTTCGGCATCTCCCACAATTGGCTTCTGAGCTGGTGAGGTTATGCAAAAAAAAAAAAAAAAAAAAAAAAAAAAAAAAAAAAAAAAAAAAAAAAAAAAAAAAAAATCCTGGGCTTTGTGTACAGATGTCAAGGGGGAGCAGCAGGGCTGCAGTGTGTAATTGAATGAATAATGGGTGACTGACCCAATTGTGCTGAAACTGCCTTATAAAATTCAACTCTAAAGACCCAGGCCATAATAGAATGTAAAGTGCAGTTATAGCCAGAAGAACAACAGTATATAGATGGCAACTCTATTTGACAAATCTCTTCCATGTTCTCTTCCTCTTATCTGTTTACTTTCCTCAAAGAAAGCCCCCCCAGGTTCATATAATGTTTCACTGCTCTGCAAAACTCACACAGCTAACAGGAAGAGAGATCAATTTCTAACTTCTTTTGAAATAATACATGCAAAACAGCATTTCAAACTAAGATCCAGTTGTCAAGTCTGCATTGCTAACAAGGATGCACAAGCCCACACAGACTTCCAGGGACAGGTGCTGAGTGGGGAAAAACACACCCTCTTTATACCCAGATTTCTCTTTAATGAGTCTCTATCAAGTCACTAAAAAATAAATAAGGAACCAAATGCTGCCATTTCAATGACAGCAGAATTACAGTTTTAAGAGAATTTTTTAATTAAACTGACCTATATCAACAAAGAATCTCATTAGGAAGTAATTACTTTGACCCAAACCAGTGATAGCTGCATTAACCACAGATCTGAATCTAAAGAATCCTTTTGTAACAGCTACAGCATTCACACAGACTCTGACAAGTGTATTTGTATTACTTATGCTATGAATTTCACTGTGGTATCCTTTTTTGAAACACTGTTAGCCTTCAGAGCAATACCATAGAAATCCCTTATCCCTTTTAGAGATTAGCTCATCACATGGTGCACACACAGCAATCAAAACCATGTACAAACCAGCTATAGTTACCAACTGCAAACAGCTTTTGCCTATGTTTATTCCCAGGTTGTTTTCTTCTACCACAAAACACCACCACAGAGAAGCCCCTCACAAGCTTTCCAATTAACTGACAAGCTAATGACCCGCAAGAGAAACCAGGCAGTCAACACTGATTCATTCTACCGACAAAGAGCTTTAACAGCCATGATCTGTTACATGTGACTTGAACCAGAAAGAGTATTTTCTTTTACAAGCACCCTGGAGCATCATATTTCATTTTAAGAGGAGTATTCTGTCTGCTTAAAAGCTGCTTTAGGTATTACTACAAGGGTAAATGGCTTTAGAAAGAGCTCTTTGGAATAACACTAAATTCTTGCCTGGGAAGACTTCCATAGTTTTGACTCATTGCTATTCTTCTCTGACAGAACAGCTAATCAAGAATTTGACAGCTTGTCCTCACAATCTTAGCAATGCATTATAAGGACCATTTAGAACCTAGTTCTCAAATTCAATATAAGCTAACTCCATCACAGAGAATGAAAAGTTCTTGACCCAGCTGATGGAAGGACTAGAATAAGTGAGGAAATCAATTAAGACAAATTTAACTGACCAAAAATGCAGGAAAATAAACGTTTTTAACACTTGCAGAACCCACAGCAATATATATATGTGCAACTTCTTCATTCATGCAGATGCCACATACACCTTTCATTCAAATGACTTGCAATGCACTTACATTAGGATCCCTAACAAGGACTGAAGAAAAGGAATTTAGACTTGCTGTATCCTAGGGTCTCACTGTTAACACACTAGACCAGAACAGGAAAGCAGGAGCTGAGAAATGATGCAATTTTTGGATGATGAATGAAGTAATACTTTGACAAAACATGGACTTCAGCTGGATTGTTGCAGGAGGTTGTGGGAATGCTGCATGTTCAGGAACTGAGGCTGATCTGGCATGTAACAACAGACTACAGGAAAATTTTAAGATTCAAATACTCCAGGCAATGCACTTCATGCATCTCATTTTACTGACCTTAAAGAAAAAGAGCTACTGAGTATGATGAATTGTAGTAATACAGAATTTCTTAAGATGATGATGATAGCTGGGAATGTGTGTACAAACAAAGCAAAGGCAGCCAATGCAAGAGGAGACAGAAAGAAGATTAGGAATCAAGTGGTCTGGTTCACACATTCCTCACTACCACAGGCCAACATGACTGCAAAGGACATTAAATATCACGATATAATACATAATATTTAAAATTCCTTTTAAAGAATATTCTGAGAAGTTATGAGTTGCATGCAGGAATTACAGATACAATGGAAGTGCCTTTGTTCAGAGGAAGGCTGACTATCACAATACTGGGAAGAATGGCTTTCTACTAAAGGAAGGCATGTTTCTCAATGTCTTTCCTTCCACTTTGCTAGTATACTTCCCTTTGCATACCAGGCTATTATATATTTATGCTTTGCTTCCTAAGAAAAAAATTCAAAGAATGCAAATGGGCAAAAGGAAAGTCATGCTGTTCTACACATTCAAGATATATAAATATACACACTGCTTACACAGTAACAGTTCCTCTATTAATAATAAAATATGCATATAATAATAAAAAATGTAGCCAGAATGCAGATTCCACATCTACACAATAGAACATACTACACACATGGGACCAGTGTAAAACAAATCCTGTATGAAAATTCTTGTTTTTCATAGAGAAACTGAGCTGCCATCTCTTGTCCCTGTCTGAAGATACTGAAAGACAGGAGTCCTGTAACAGTAAATACTCTTTTTCATTACTGTCACCCAAAAAGCTATTATAGATCTTGATATTTTACTTGTTATCTCCTCACCACAATATAGTGCTTCAGCAAAAAGCACTTTAATTTCTTTAAAACTAAGCACAAGTCAGAACAATTTAAAATTACCCACATTTGAATTTCTAATTCAAGAGCAGCAGCCTAGAAGCCCACGCTCAGACTGTATGCATATGAGAAAGCATGATAGGCTGAACCCTCAATTTATAGGAATATGTATTCCCTCCTAGATAAAATCAGCAGATTTAAACAGTTTATAGTTTGAATTTGGCCCAGAGTAATGAGACTGTCTGCAAAGGACAACCTCACTAATGATCACAGCCCTCACAGAGCATGGCTTTTACAACTTTATGTTTTCTAACATGATTCCTCTTCTGATTCTGAAGTTGCAAGAAGCTGTACTGCCTTAGAAGATGAAAATCCCTAAACCAAGACCTACACTTGTAATCTTGCTTTTAACAGCAAACAGAAGCTGACCTTCAAAAAAAGCTTTTGTCCAGTCCTTTGCAAAAGAAACCAGAAGTGCTACGTTGGGAACATTTGGTGTAAACATCAGTGAGTCTACATCAAGGCAAAAAAATCAACCAAAAATCTTAAGTCTAAGGATTTCACTGGCCCTTTAGGAAAGAAATCCACGATATAAAAATCAAATCAATCAATAGATTCCTTGTATTTTTACATTGCCTTTGATGGGTGTATCTCAAAGTTCTGAAGACAAATCAGAAAGCTTTTGAACAAAACTATACTTAACAAGAGGCAGCTTGAAGCTAGACATGAACAACTAGGACTAAAAGGAAAAAAAAAAAAAAAAAAAAAAAAAAAACAAAAAACAAAAAACCAAAACCAACCAATCTAACAAAAACAAAGAAACAAAAAAATACCTGTACCCCAAGTTTGCTTAAGATCGATCAACAGATTTGTTATTTACAGATATCATGTGCAGATTTCTACCAGGACAAGACTAACAGGGTGTTGCTGGTTATATTTCTCTGCTTATTTAGGAACATTCAGTGTTAGACTGAATGAAATGCACTAAGGTAAACCAGCACTTTCAGTTTACTTCTGAAATTCTCTACCACAAAGTTTGATTCTATCTAATCAAGGAAGACAGTGGATAACAAGATTTTCATTCCATGTGGTCTGCTCATAAGCCCTGTCTGGCCACATATCAGGTATCACCGCATCAGGAAAGCAATTTTTCAGTCAAGCACACAAGTTCCTTTTCATCTCTGTGCAATGATCCATGGGAGTTTAAACAATGAGATCTTCACAGCAGCATATCTCTGTAATGGGAAGCAAAATCATTCTTTAAACATAGTTCAGGGTTTCCTAAACAAACTCTGATTTTTCCTTGGATAACGCAGGCCACAGAATACTTCTATATTTTGAGAAAGCTAGTTAAACAATGACAAAAACACAAAATGTCTGAACTGATGTGCTGAAAATCCAATTTCTCTGTCTAAACCCAACAGTGCTCTTGAGGCATGGACTTTTGACACTAAATAGAAGAAGAGTTGTGTTTAACTCATACTGAAAATGAAAATTCTGTCAGTTGCAAGGACTAGTCACCTGAATTGGAAGTAAAATGCAAAGTCTCACCTTGGAAAGCTTCCAACTTCAAAAATTAATCTGATCTGAGACAAAAAAACATCAACAGATTTACTTTAAGGTATTGATGCATTGGACCTTCTGCACTTCTCAATCTACAGAGCACTCCAAGGAATACAAATGAGAACTCAGAGTTATACATCAAGCTCTGAACCATCAGAGAGAAGATTTTGCTTCAGCAATTTGCTCTTCTTCTAGCTATCATTTGCAGACATATATTTCTTCACTGTTGCTTTATCTTAAGGGTTGCTTCAATACATGTGTTTCCCTACTCAGAATTTATCACAAGTCAGACTAGAAGCACACTTTCCCAATGTTTGTATAATCTCAGCTCACCAATAACATTTCTCATTGACTCATGGGTTGCTGGATGACTGCACTTGTCTATGTTGATTCCAAAAGAGTTATAGATATATGATAAAAACACATCCTGCCCAGCTCTTACATACACGTATACACTCTAAATTGAGATGGTTCTCATTTGCTGCAGTGCTGCCAGACACAAGCCCCACAAATAGGGGTCCTGCAGAAAAATCAGAACATTAGACGACACTTCACCATTTTTCATAAGAATTATTAATAAGTGGGGTTTTTTTAATGCCCACAATATGACTGAGGCAGCATCTTAGTATGGTTTTGCATTTTCAAATATAAAATCACTCCAACAGAAACAATCAGTTCAGAGCTACCTGAAAATGCTGATGGCATCTCTAATGATGGTTTTTCCAAGCTCAATTTTCATTGATGTGTATTGAGAAATCTGGTCCTGTAACACACCATTCAGATAGCCAAACTGGCTGTCTGTTCCAACCAACCATTCACATGGTGCAGTATTTCCCACCACTCCTGTGCCAGCTGATGCGGCAGGGCAGTTGAGGCAGTTGTTGCTTCAGTTGCTACCTGAAACAGGAGTATCAGACTGAAAACACAGGCACAGACAAACAGCTGTCTGCAGGAGTAGTTCATCACATCCTATCTAATATTTTCCCCAGATTTTCTGATGTATCAATAGATTCCCATTCTTCTGCTACATCTGTCTGGTGTGCACAAAAACTAGAGCTTGCCCACAGCAGCTGCAATTATTCTCCTAAGAATAACATCCATTTTACTTCACAGACTGAAAGAGTCTGTCCATGGATGTTGTTGCTAGCAGTTTCTCTTCATTATATACAAACTAATTCAGTATCATACACTGATTGGGGCAGCTGGTCACTTTCTCTAAATAGAAATAAATCTCATTTTGTGTGTACCCGGAGGAATCAGGACATATGTGGCCTGGGCTTTATAGGCTGCTATGTCCCACTGGATGCTGTTCAAGCAAGCAGGGGAACCAGATGTTCGGCAGGAAAAACTGCACACATGGATATTCAAGCAAGTGAACCCATCTTTCTCTGCTGGGACTTTTTCCTCTTGTAACAGTGTTTGGAAAGACCAAAAAAATGCCTCTAAAATTGCTCCTAAATGCTTCAGCTTGCCAGCACTAGCTCTGTCCTCCAAGTTGGAAGACTTGCTTTCTTCCTTTGCCTGCTGTGTTTTTAACCCCTCCTGTTCTTCTGAAGGAAGGACAGTGCTTACAGTGTGAGAGAAGACTTTGCAGAAGCCCTTTTTGCTCCCTCCAATAGGGGCCCACACCAGCCCCAGTGGAATCAGAGTCACTATGAACTTCAGTGTCACGTTTGCACCTTCACCGGAAGCAAATTCACTTAATGTACTGAAGCACAGGCATTGTATGTCATTCGAGTTTGCAGCATGCAGTTCGTCCTGCAGTTGCTGCCACAAGTGAGGGGGAAAAAAAAAAAAAGAAACAAAGCCACTTGTCCATGGAATCTATCATTCAATCCTAGGCAGAGGAAAAAAGGAATTAAATTAATCCTAGGTAGACAAAATGGAGAGGGAAAACACCTATCTATATACAAAAAGAAAGCTGAGCCTCCTAGTCAGTCAAACAACAAAAGATGAGGCAGACCTCTTCTTTCACATACGACTTCTCTTAGCCTCTCACAAAAGACTATAGCCAACTTCTTTGAGAGAGTTGAGATGACCCCATGGAAACAAACCCAGCTATGAGACTAGCTGAAAACAAGACAATCCTATTATCAAGCCTTGAGCTGGGTTATGACATTTGATAAGAAATCTGGAGTTTCCCTTCAAAAGCCCCTTGTGGCAAAGGAAATTGTGAAAAGAGTTCCTCTGAGGGCTGGAGGTCTTCCCAGGGCAGAGTCCTCCTCAGATGCCAGGGAACATCCTCTCTGGTTCTGCTCCTCAGTTGCAAACCCCTGCTGCAGGTTTTCTGGAGCTATAGTACACAGTATAAAATGGATCAATTAAACAAGGGAACTACAATTAAAACAAATAAACAAAAAAACAGGGCTCCATGCCATCTTAATTATTTCTATCTATAATAGCAGCAGTACTATCAGCTGTATTTTAAGAACCTTGTCATCATATTTTGGCTCATCTCAGGTAGCATAAAAGACAGGTTTCCTATCACAGAGAACAGTGTTAAAATTCTGTGTTAAGCTCTCAAAAAATAAAATCAGAGCAGCATGAAAGGGCCCTAAGTAAGGCAGTAAGGCAAATCCTAAAATGACCTGTGCATCACCCTCATATCACAGGACATGATCTATAACCAACTGAAATTAAGTCAACCAAACAGACCTTAGGGGGCAACTGAAACTGTCAGAAGGTTCCTATGCCCAGAGCTTACTGGGACAGAAGTGAACAACAGGGAGTGCAGTTTCTGGTGCTGTGCAGTACTACTTCATCTGGTGCAGTTTTACAATTCCTGCAGACCTGAAAAGCTAAAATAACTGAAGAAGTAAGGAAAATGAGAGGTCTCTCTTCTTCACCCCTTTTCCTTGATGATGAAGCTCTAGCTGTGGTGGGACACTACAGTTACCTGTCTTGGCTGCATCTCCAACCACTCAAGACAGTCATTTCATCATGCACAGGTCTATAAAAAGGAAACAAAGGAAGAAAAGCTCTCATGTCTCATTTATCTATTCTACTCACTCGCATTCCTTTTTAATATGAGCCTTTCCCTAGACTTTTGATATATTAGAGGAATACGATGTGGACAGATAGCATGGTGTAGATATAACAGAGAGGGGTATTTTTTAAGAAGGTGAAAAAGAAGAAAACTTGATGTAAAAAGCAGAGAACAGTACAAAAGGAAGGAGCCCAGAATCCTTATCTTTCCACACAGCAAGAGTCTTACAGAGATTAGACACATATGCACAAAAACACATGCTTACAACACCATCAGTGAAACATAACAGCATCTGTGAAGGCAAGTGGCTATTGGGTAGGGACAAGTGATAGCAAGAGGAAGAAAGTCTGGTGAGAGGGGCAGAAAGTCTTTCTGCCAAGGGAGCACCATAGGATTGCTGACATCCTCCCAAGGCAGAAACTTTCTGATGCAGCAAAGGAAGAACACCCATCAAGTGAAAGACTCAGAAGTAAATGAAGTTGCAGGAGAAGGGAAAAGCAACATCAACTTGCTGAAATTGACTCCACCTATAGCCAGTCCCAAGAGCAGCCAAAAACTCCCCCGCACCAAATGAGGCCAGAAGTTAGGTAACAATGTACTGTGCTTAGAGGTCTACTAAACCATCATGGTCTTCATGGACCATAACCCAGCATAGGAGTCTCTCCTGGAGAAC
>VXAU01003991.1:14150-42060 GCA_013399695.1 Formicarius rufipectus | reverse complement strand
AAAAAAAAAAAAAAAAAAAAAAAAAACCCCACATCTTTAAACAACCCAAAAAGTTTAGATTATTTTTGCTTCTAGCCTACCTACCAACACCACATTTTAGTTGCAATTCAGCACCACTATGGTTGTAATATCAGGACAAAGTGAAGATAACAAAATAAAACTTCAAACAACTCAAGAAGTAAATCCAGAATTGAAAACTCCAAGAGTACATGGCATTAATAGTACAATTCAGTTCTCTGCTGTTGCATTCACAGGCCCAGTAAAGAGTCAGAATATTACCAGCCTGTGCACTGTAATATGAACTTTCTGATACCATAAAGCCATTTCATCCCTCTGCTCTTTGTATTTGTGCTACTCTTCTAATCCCAAAGGATATTTTTGATATGTACACATTGACACAGAAATAGTCAAAAAACTCAAATCACATAGCTGAAAAGGACTTTCCTGGATAAGACTGCATGTTATCTTGTAAATAACAGGTAAGCTTTTGAAAGGATAAATTGCAACTGGGTTGGCTACTTTACCACTAAGATTTTTGTTGAAAGGCTGATGTCAATAAACATGGCTACATTCAGACTCACTCAGTAATTTCACATGGCTTGCTAACCTCTAATTTGACTATAAATTTCATGTGGGCATATATTTTGAAGATCACCAAAACTTGTACAAAGCAGTCTTTCCTAATGACAAAACATGACAGCTCATTTTAAGTGCTACTTTCTCAAATTATGTGAAACTACCTAATCCTTTCTTCCAACTTCTCCCAAGTAAACCAAGTACCTTAAAAAAAAAAAAAACCACCTTTTTTGCCTTTATCAGGCTTTGCCCTCAACTGACGTTACTGAATGCATTGAGTATATTCCAAATAAAAAGGATTATAAATCCTTGAGCATTTGTATTTCATTTTGAATTGATCCTTCTCAAATGAGCTCCAGGCATCACAAAAGCAGACTGAACTGGCTGCATAAATCTACAAGTTCAGTTCCTCACAAAACTGGTCATACTATAATAATTAGAACACATAAATAGAAGATTTCCCTATCTTCAGAAATCCCACACACT
The DNA here is from genome assembly GCA_013399695.1 of Formicarius rufipectus. Taxonomy (NCBI): domain Eukaryota; kingdom Metazoa; phylum Chordata; class Aves; order Passeriformes; family Formicariidae; genus Formicarius; species Formicarius rufipectus. The sequence goes on along the minus strand of VXAU01003991.1, from coordinate 40,998 downwards.
CACTGCAGAACAAATTCCTACTAATTAAAAATTGTTTCATGAAAAAAGTGGAAGAGGCGGAGCACTCAAATATTTTCAAAGGTATTTAATTGAATTTCTTTCAACCAGCAATCAGTGCCCAGACAATAGTCCAGATGGAACTTTGCAATTTATTTTAAGGACAACATGCTGTACAGACACACGCATCTGTAGCTATGGATAAAACAAAAAGAATGCCAAATAAAACTAAATATGAACTGGAATATAACGGATTTCCCCAGGGGTTTTTTGTGAAATGAAAAGAAACAAATAAAGGAAATAACGGGTACTGAGGTGAATAAGTTAAATAATTAACACAGTTTTACTTTGTAATTAGAAAACTCAACGTACAGGAGTTAAAAACATGTATTTTTTAAAAGGTGTCCCCTTAAGTCAGAAATAAAACCTGTGTCACAGTGCACACACCAGCTGCTCCCACCTTTTAAACACATCTATCTCCATGCAATCCCATGCAAATGAACAGAGATTTTGCCCTACAATTCCCTTATTTTACAATAATGATTCTACCCTTTAGCTTACCAAGAGCAATTAAGCCTGTCTGGAAGGCAAAACAACAACATTTTCTGGTCTCAACCTCATTGAGGATTCCCTGTCAAAACATATTTCTTTGCCCATTAACCTGTAGATTTTAACCTCATCTTGCAACAGCCCTCTACAAAGGTCCCAGGGTAATGTGCCTAACATTTCTCAGTTCTTCAAACTCAAAGCTTGCTACAGTTATTGACAAATAACTGTGGTGAAATGTAGGATGCCTAGCAAGCCCGCAAAATCTCCATCCTTGAAGACATGCAAAACTTAGACAGATGGAGGCCTGAATGGCCTGATTTTACATAGAAATTGTGCTCCTGCTTCAAATAGAAGTTAAACAAGATGACTTGTTAAATTATTCTATAATTGTATGACAGTGTAGGGAATGCCCACAGGCACACAGGAAATAAATCCAAACCAAATGTCTTACTATCTGCATGCTGCTTTTTCATATTACAGAGAGAGAGAACACAACATGATTGGATACAGACATAAGATCACTGTACCTGAGGTATGATGGACTGCACAGCTTTAAAAGGAAGTTGCCCATTGCTTAAGCTCACTGGTAAACTGTACAAACTCTCACTGTCAAAGAACTACTACTATTGCAAGAGCATTTTCTTCTCCTCAGCCCTTCTGAATACATAGCCTGCCTTGGAAGAAGGAAATAGAGAATCCTCAGCTGGAAACATGGCTGCTGACCACCAAGCTAGGATGCTTTCAGCTGCCTAAAGTAGCAAGAGGTTTGGGGAATGAGATTTGAGAACCAAAAGACAAGTGGCCAAATGATAACATCAAGTGGTTGAGTCCACAGCTGGACTGGAGATTTTTATCTATGCTACCAACACAGCTTGTGAACTTTCCAATAGCGCAGAAAGCACAGCATATATGCAACACTCAGGAAGATTTTAATTCACAGATAGTCATCATCTTCTGCAGAGAGGAAAGGACCTGCTGAATAGACAGCAAATAGCACCTTTGAAAAGCTTTGTCAGCCAGATTGTAACACCATCCTAGCAGCAAACTTTGCTTTTAAGTTGTGAAGGAAAAAACAAAAACAAAAACCAACAAAAAAAAAAAAAAAAAAAACACCAAAAAAAAAAAAAAAAAAAAAACAAAAAAACGCCAAATTCAAACCATTGGCACTTAACGGATGGACTGTTGTCAAATCCCTCCAAAACTACAACCACCAGGTCTTCTCATCTAGCTGAATGCTGTAACCCATTGAACTCCTCCAGTTTCCCAAAGTCAGTCTCCTCATGCCTTTAGCCTTCTGGCCTTATGCTGGATTTCTGCTTTTGCATTCCTGGATACAGTAAGTCCCAGCTTAGGAACTGTGATGGAGCACACTCCCTGCCAGGACACTGAAATCCTTGGCAGGTAAGAGCTGCTCTAAGTCTGTAGGTTCATATTCAGTCGAGCTACAGAGGACCTCAAATGCAGAGCTCTGTCTTCTACATGATCGTGCCATAAGTGGGCATCTACACTACTGCCATTAGTTCTCGTCAAAAAAGGCTTTGGGGTTTGACACAAACACCCAACTATAACCTGAGCCCAAAGGCTGTCACAGATGCCTAAATATGCTTACTTGTGCAGCCCAAAAACAGCATCCTTTGCATCTTGTATTGGGTCTAGCTGAGATGGAGTTAACTCAGCAGCTCTCAGAGTGCTGTACTTTGCATGGATAGCTAGAAAGGTATTGATAACACAGCAGTGTTTTGGTTACTGCTGAGCAATGTTGGCACAGCATCAGCACTGTCTCTACAACATTCTGCTCTCCCCCCACTACCTGTAGGCTGGGGGTGGGCAAAAACTTGGGAGGGGACATACCCAGGACATCTGACTCAAACTACCAAAGGGATATTCCATACCACAGACCATCTGCTGAGATATGAAAGGTAAGAACAGGAGAAGGAAGTAGGGGCATTCATGATTTACATTTGCTCACCTTCCAAAGCAACCACTGTATGTGCTGAAGCCCTGCTTTCTGAAAAGTGGCCAGACATCTGATGATGAGAAGTAGAGAATAAATCTTTGGGGTTTACCCCTTTATTCAAGTAAATATGAGAGATTGCATGCATACAAGCAATCTCCCTTATATCAACCTGTGAGTTGTTTTCCATCTTATTTTCCTCTCTCTGTCCAGCTGAGAAGGGGAGTGGTAGAGTGGCTTGGTGGGTACCTGCTATGCACCACAGTCTCCACTTGTAACTGCATAGCTCCGGCTATGGTAATGAGAACAGAGGCACCTGACTATTGGCCTCGGTGACCCAAAGTCAATCAACAAACGAAACTAAACCATAAAAGTTACATGTGTTGAATCTTTTAAAAATTAATAGAAAGGAAATAAATTAATTCTAAACTTTCATTAAAGTTATGAACCCACTCTGAATAATGAATGCTGGTTTTCCCTCAAGTGGCTATGTTTTTCATGGTGCTAGTAAGCAAACAACTCGGAGCAAATTCCTTCAGAACCAGTACTAATTTAACCCATCTTAAAGTAATTTAAAAGTGGTAGGTGCAACCCAAATGTTGCATCAGCAACGTGAGAGGGAAATAAAATTTTTAAGAAAACAAATCTGATAATTTTTCCATAAGCAAATCCGAAACTAAAAAAACTCAAATCAGAGAATGGTTTCTCAGAGACACTGCTTGGACCTTTTATTCCTCAATCTTTGAAACACAGGTATAAGATACTATTAAAACAAGCTAAACTTAATTCAAGAAACTATTTCCCCATAATCTAACTTAAAATTTTAAATAAATATCAAAAGAGAGGACTATGTCCTCTACAAAATGTTCTGCTGACTTAAAAAAAAAAAAATCTGTATAAATTAGCACATGTGGGCAGAAATGTGAGGGAGAACAGAAATTGCAAGAAACATAGTTATTGCTTATCTGAGAAAAATGCAAGTTAGGATGAACAGGAATTTTATTTTCTCAGCAGCAGTATCACTTTCAAAGTCCCATCACCAGCATCCAATACAGTCTAGGGCCCAAATGTTTCTACTGTTTTTGTAAACAAAGATGAGGTTATTTCCAAAATGTTACCAAGAGTAGCTACTTTTCCATTTAAGGAACCATGTGCTGCATCTGTAACTGGAGGTGTCCCAAAACTATTCATGCTTCATTCTTTTCCCCACTACTTCAAGTGTACTGTCTAAGATTCATCACATCAGATTTTATTGTAAGCTCACTGAAGCAAGGATCATCTCTAATATTTATTTGAATGGTGCCTAGCACGCATTTTCAGATTGTGAGAAATGTTTTAATTACTGCATTACCAAACTGGGGGGAAAAAAAATCCACCAGCTTATTAGAAGAAATAGTGTAAACTGATGATAGGTATATTAACAGTTATGGATACATATGCTTTCTATAGGTGGCTCTTTATCATTAAAAAAAAAAAATTAAGTGCAAGACTTTCAAATAGCTATGAACTCTTTCTTCCTGAGGAAGTACATCAGTATGAGGACCTCAACACCACTATTAAAGTGTCTGACTGCAGAGTTTAAACTGGAGTTTAGCTGGCACAATCATGAAGCAAGCAACTAACAATCAATTCAACAGAACACTGAGGAAGATACAAGACTCCACATCTAAACTGAAATTTAGATACCTCTTTATTGTTCCTGGAAGATCTAGACTGAATGGAATTTGATAGGAGAATCCTAAAGTGTCATCCACAGCCTTGCTTATTTCCTGCAGTTCTCTCAGAGAAATGCAGCCAAGTAAAGCAGCCAGTTCACAATCCCGTGACTGAGTAAGTCGATCTTGTTCTTCAATTTCTCTTCTCAGCTGTTGATCCTTTGCTTCTAATACAGTCAACCTTGTTCGGAGGTCCTCAATTTCTTTCTGCGTAGAACATAAATCAGAATTTACTATATGAACCCTGTTAAAGAAATCCCTCTGCCCTTAAAAAAACCCAGTACAAGTCTTCAAGAGCTAGCATTAATTAAACTTGTCCAATTTAGTATAACATTAAATGAGAAGATATCCTTTTGCTGACATGCAAAATTCTTATGTTGGTTTACACACCACCTTCATTTCAACACCCAGTTTCAGGTTTCTATTCCGAAACCCACTGTCAGTCATCCTTTACTTTTAGGATACATGAGTATTTCCCAAGTTAAAAACTTTCATTAAAAAAAAAAAAAATCCCAGTTCATCTGTGACAATAGAATCTTGCTCTACAGACTGGCAGATGAAATGATCAGCCATCCATCTGTCCTCCTGCAGAATATCCCTGCAACAGTTCCTCCAGGCTTCCAGTCCAACATCAGGCACAGCAAGTGGAGAATCGACAACTACGTGGATAGCCCTTTTTGATAATCAACATTTCACTTTAAATAAATGAACACAATCCCTCCCTTGACTTAAAATGGCCAGAACTTCAACCTCAGTTGCACCCTTCTTGGTGGAAATTTGAACTACATGTTAAGAACACTGTTTGTTACAAGAGCACATCACAGTTTTTAGAATCATTGCCTTGTAGAATCATTAATGTTGGAAAATACCTCCAAGATAATCCTTGTCTAATCTCTGACTGAACACCACCTTTTCAACTAAACCACAGCACTAAGTGCAACATCCAATCATTTCTTCAAGACTTTCAGGGATGGTGACTACTACCTCCCTCGGCAGCCTACTGCAATGCCTGAACACTCTCTTAGTGAAGAAATTCTTCCTGATGGCCAACCTGAGTCTCCTCTGGTACAGCTACAGGCCATTTCCTCTTGTCCTGTCACTAATTACCAAGAAGAAGAGTCTGACCCTCACCTGGCTACAACCTCCTTTCAGGTAGTTGTAGAGTGCTAAGAACTCCCCTAATCTGCCTCTTCCCCAGGATAAACAACCCCAGCTCCCTCAACTGTACCTCATAAGACTTACTCTAGACCCTTCACCAGCTTCNAAAAAAAAAAAAAAGCTTCACACATCATCCTTGCACAAATTTTTAACCTGGAACACCCAACAGATAGCTGGCATCCACGGAAGAAAAACTTCAAAGAAGTGCTGAGCCAAAGTTACTTAACATATGGCCCTTGGCTCATTCGTCCCAGAATTTGAAAAGCGGATAGGAAACTTTAAAAAGATAACTACATGCAAAACTAGTTGAATGCCACACTGGAGAATGTTTCCACGTCTACATTTCTTACAGTCTTTGTGAAATTTCGCAAGCCACTTAAACTATTATCTTCACACACAGCCACAGACTATGCTCACCATTTTCTACACAACCTGCAAGAGAGGTCTCTGACATATCATCTATATACTCTCAACAGAAATCAAAGCTCAATCCCATGCTCTGACCACATTCAGTTCAACTGAAAATAAAAATGAAAAACAAAGCCACAAGCCCAAAATTAAAGCTATAACAGGCATATAACCAGGCATTACAAAACTAACAGAAACATCTGTGTGGCTTTTTACAGCAATTCACCTTTTTATTCTCCATCTGTAAAATGGCAATAAGAATATCACTTCATTTGGTGTTAGAAATAAAATTATTTTCAATCGCTGTCATGTTGATTAATATAGTAAAAAGAGCCCATTCACAAATTAATTTGTATCCAAAACAGGGGTTTTGTTACATACAGTAAAAGGGTTCTGGGATCAAATACTGAGTAATGAAGATAAAACAGTATGCTGAATATCTGAACAGATACCTTCCATCTTCAGCAATGTATGATGTAGGGATCTGGGGGGTGGGGCAGGGGCAGAGAAAGCAGCCTCATATAATTAAAAACCTCAAAAACATATACACTATATACAGATTATTGACTTCGGCATTTCTTTGCTTTTTGAGAGCTTCACTTTGAAACATTAACATTAAAATATTTTTTTCAATATAATTTTTGTGAAGTTTAGTTCGTTAATGCTCATTTTGTCAACAAATGTACTTCTAGGTTTGCTGCACTGTAACTATCTTCTCCAGTATCACCTAAAACAAGAAGAAACAGTTCTTGCATGTTTAAAGGTTGGCTGGCTCAAAAATTTCAACTTAAAGTGTGGTGCACTAGATGCATCAATTATTTTCCTCTTTATTTGGTTTCAGATTTAGCAATGAGAGAATGGTGTGGCCCATGTTTCAACCCTCAGGCATTTGTCGAGGACAGAAAGGTCAGCAGATCAAAAACATCAGTTTTGTTACTTTCAGTCTCAAATTAGGCTTTCAGTGTGCACAAAGGACAATTCCGTCTGTGTTACTGGTTTGGGAATACTGCCAAAATCTTAACAGGCCCTACTTAACACAAAGACTTTCATATTCTGTGAAAATGCAGTAATTGCAATCACTGCAATAAGCAGCCTACATAGTAACAGAAAGGGAGAGGAACAGAGTCTAGTTTTACAAACCCCCCTTTAGTACTGAAGCATTTTTACAACATAAATAGATACCATAAGCACACAGTCTGCATTTACAGAGAGAAAGCTGCTCTGCTTGGGAATAGTTCACAGGAATTCTTGGGAGTGTGGAAATATTAGTCAATAAACTGGAATTCTCCCACATACTTTTCTAGAAATGCCAAGAAGCCTTTAATGTGCGCTTGGTCAGCCTCTAGGGACAGATAAAAAGGACTTAAGTCTCAGCATGGAGCAACAGACAATATTCATCCTGTTAAACATAAGCTGGAGTTTTATTTTGTGGATTTGAGCTTAAACTGGTATTTCTAACATGACAGCTAATCAGTCCTGATGGTAAGCATCCAGGTTCACTTATAGGCTAGTGTTCTCCATGAAGTACAGATTGCCGTAGAAACACTAATATGTAAATTTTAGATAGTGTCACAGGTTTTCAAATCCCTGAAGACAAATGCAGAAGCAAAAGGAGAGAGGGCAGAAGGGAGAGTAAAGAAATATGGGGCTGAAGGGGAGTGAGGGGGAGGAATATTATTTCTGATCATTCAAGATCTTGGGCAGGAGCAATCCTTAAGGGATGCTAGGAGCAACCAATCATCACAGGTCAGCCTTCCCCAGAACCTTGAATTCCTAATAACTTTGATTAAATGCTAATAAATAGTATGCCTGTACAATGATGAGTTTAATTTTTCCCCTAATAACTAGAAAGAAAAAAATATTCAGCTGGAGTAATTATAAAACATCAGCTGTTGTGAAATTTTAAGTAAAGTATTTTCCAGTTCAATATCTTGAGGTGGCTGCTGGACGTCTAGATTAAAAATAGTTTTCTGCACACTGATACTGTTGAACTACACTATGTCTTCACTTATATGTGGACAAAATAAATCTAAACAATACATAGGTGATGGCTACGACAGAAAAGACATTCCTTCAACTAAGGTTTTGCAATGACTACCTAAGATGCTTTTCTCTATTTCTTTCTGGGTTTTATGTATGTATGCATATATTTTTGTATATACAAACACACAGATTATTAATAATATTGGATCCACCAAAGGAAAAAAATGACAAAAAAAATTAGATTGCAAGACAAGACCATGGTGGGGGGGAGGGACCACACACACACCCTCCAAAAACAAACCAAAACAAACAAACAAAAACTAGGTCTACTATCTCTCTAACGTGCCGCATGACTGAATATGAGCATCGAGGTCTAAAAGACACATAAATAGACCATAAACTGATGTTTTTGAAGAACAATGAAAAAAAAGAGCTAAATTTTGCTTAAAAGACTTACAGTTTTAAAATTGGATAGAAGCCATCTTTAAAACATTCCATTTGCCAAACTACCACATCGTGACATCATGTGTCAGGGTAAAGCTATTGTTAGTAAATGCTGACTGCTTCGTGATGATTCCTTCATCCTTATGAAAAGCATCAGTCATCTTTCAGGAATAAAAGCTAGTAAATCATGTATTTATAGGAAATTCTAACCAGAAATGGATGAAAACTTTTTGTCTTCAAATAAAAACTTCTGAAGATCAGTTTAATATTAAAATGACAAATTGTAACATAAGAGCACACTTAAAAAGATAATGAGGAAAGTTTAAGCATGCAAACAAGCCACCAAGTCTTCCAGCTCTGCTTCTCTGTAATAAGATTAACACAACTCTTGTGGCTGCCATCTCAAATCATCACATAGATGATCAACTGGACTACAGCCAAGGCTTTAACTGCAATACAGAAGCAAAGTTGCTACTACAATAAATTTATTTCTGTGTGACAGCTTACAAGCTTTTCCCCACACAGCACTGTTCTTACAGACAGTAACTCACTCTGCAGTCCAGTTACCTGTAACAATTTCTTTTCTTCAAAAAGCTGGTTTCGTTTTGTGGCCGAAACATGCATCCTCTCCTGGTAAGTTGATCTCAAAAGTTTATGTTCATTTTCATGATAAAGATTGTTTTCTTCACCTCTAACCCTTTGAAAAAAACACGACAAAAGCTAAAAAAAGTGTTATTGACAAGTATTAACATCTCAAAGATTAAACAGATCGGAATTTTACAAGTTACCTTTAATATCATAACACTCCATCACCAGAATGATTACATCTTAAACAGTTACAGTTAGAGAACAAGAGATTTTTCCTTGGCATATCTTCCTTTGTTATCTCAAACATTTACACTGTTTTTACAACATGCTGAAGAAAGAAAATGGAAAACTTGTATAGCTTCAGGCTTCACCCAGCTTTTTCATATTTCAGAAATTTATCCATCACTGCCTTGAAAGAGACAAAACTAAGGCATCTAGTTTCTATCAATACAGAGAAATATCTCTCAGACAGAAGCTTAGAAACTTGCCAAAGACATTTTTGCAGCTTCTGTCAGCTTTTGGAGACTGCATTAGAGATCATCTGGAGTGTTCGCTCCATGACGCCAAATTTTACTTCTTTTGCATAGTGAATTCTTTCAAAATCGCAGTCAGTGGGTTTCTTCTCAGTGGTCTTTACAACCCTCAGTTCTAAATCTCTGCATGACTGGACTCCAAGAAGATCAGTGAATTAGGTTATGTATCAATTCTATAATCATTCTCTCAAAATCCATCTGCAAACAATGCAAATCTATCTTGCCTTGCATGTTCACACATAAGGGCATATGCATTTGCAAGGCCAATTGCCTGTGTCCATGTGTAGAGACAAGTGTGTGCATTTCCATATAAAAGGTACAGGTACCTTTCAATATCTCGCTCAAAAATATTGTGTCTAAAACAAAGAATGTTTTTGAAGCATGATTTTCCACTGTAATCTTGCAAAGTAAATACATCCATGCCACATACAAAACATGCATCATAAGTCTGGTTTAAGCATGATTAATCATGCAATTATGTCCATGAACAGCAGTTTAACAAGTGTGTGGAACAAGAGGTTCTCATCTATTCTGCAAAACCATCAAAAGACACATGCTTTACTCCCTCTCTCTGTGGGCTGAAGAGTACACTGAAAAACAAACAAAAACAAAAAAAAAAACCCTTGGAATTAAAATAAGTATCATTAAGCAAAAAAGACATAATGATAGTGTAACTATAGTTTGGTAAAAACATCATAGATCAGAGAGACACCTGTATTTGGATATGCTAGGCTACCACTGTGCCTTACAGTCATTACAGGCTCCTAAGGATCCAGCCAACCACATGTCCCAGCAGCTCTGAAGCCACCTTCTTTAAGCTGGAGCTGCATCTTTCCTAGAGAAATACATAATAAATTTCCAAGTGGTTGCTCAAAGTTTAGGAAAAATTCCATGATAAACATAAACTATTCTCAGAACCTTTTTGGAAATCCCATGTATATCTACCTACTTGGTACTGATGGAAGGTAAGTGTGTCTGATCTCATCAAACCTCAGTGACTGATGAACATAGGGTTGCTCATAAGCTAAACATGACCAAATCTGGCTCCTACCACCTGCCCCCAACATCCTCTGTCAACACCAAATGCATTCACTGAAAAAACCTCATCTCATAATTTAAGCAATTAAAACAAAACTGAGGCATGAATTTCAGCTTCATATATTAAACAAATAACTTGCCATACACATTTTTCATTTTAGAATATTGCAAAAAGATGAGACTGGCTTAACAACAGTAAAACTGCAATTATCTGGCCTTCTCAGACTAGTCTGATCACCATTTTAATGTTCCAGGTTTAAAAAAAAAATAAAAAAAAAAATACCCAGGAAGTCTGGGTGTACTGGTTTTGTTCCAATTCACAATGAAAATAAAAACTGAAGCCTATAAATTTTCCTTGAAGAAGCAGTCATGTTTTCCATTGTACTATCTAAAAACACTTGGAAAAGAAATCTTGAAACCCCTTACAGAAGACAAAGTGTATGCTTGTTCTATCAGCAAGAGAGTCAGACCACAGACAAAGCAGTGCAAAAGGCTACAAGAATCAAGGAAAAAATAAATAAAAGGGTGTCACAATAATAGTCAAACTAAAGTTCAAAGAAAGGGTGTGCAAAAGACAGAAGAGAGGATATTCATCTGACCCTGAAGAATGACCCTGCTCTAACCTGTGCAAAGAGAAGAGTTACAGATCCAATCGTACAAAGAACAGGAACACTTTCATAGATACAACATATATTCTATATATAAAAATATTGTATATACATTATATAGGGACAAAAATAAGCAGACTGTATCTGAAGGATGCAGATGAAGAAACTCAAATTCTGTGATACCAAACACAAAATCACCTCTAAAACCAAAATCATTACTACAAATTAATGCACAGAGTGAACACATCTTGATGACAAAATAGAGAATGTTGTAACCCAATCTTTAAGGAATGGTGAAACAGTCTCTTAGAGCCTCAGAAGGCAGACAGAAACAGCTCTGAATGAGTGCAGTTTGTTTTAAACCTCTCTTTCTTCTAACAACAGTAACTAGGAGCATGGATAAAGACAGAATGAGAAACAGTCAACGTTTTTTCCCCCTAAGCTAACTACCCCCTCCTTGGGTTATCCAACACATCTCACATTCCCTCAGTCTTTGAAGCTGTTATTCCTCCAAGACAAGGCTGAGAATCTATTTTTGTGACTTTGTACAGTTCTGAGCACAATACTGCCACCTAACAAGGAGCACACAAAAGGAAGCTCCCAAAGATCTATTCATATCAAAAAAATAATCTGGTTTTACTTTATATTTAAATATCTTTTCACTGCCTGAAAGGGAGCATCAGAATTAACTCCATGGGGAACCGTTGCTCAAGCTGTGTTGCTGCTGTATGCTCAAGCTGCTGTGTCAAGGATTCAATCCCATTCACACTCAGCATCAATGGAAAACATTCAATTTCATTTGCCAGTTCATCATGATCAATATTTTTCAGGGCAATTCTGAAAGAATTGCAGAAAGGAAAAAAGGGGGGGCAGGGTGGGATTTTCATAAACAAGCTCCATATTGATATGTTAGAAGGTCATTAAAACTTTATTAAAATTATTCATAGAGTGTTTCCTGCATTTTGAGAAAAACAGAAGCATCATTTTACATGGTAATGAAACAACAAACTTACCCATGATCAGCAGCCCAGCGCAATGCTGCCTGAACTTGGGTACTGAAGCTGTCCAAAAAACTGCTAACTGAAGGATGCCTTGAAGGAAGTTGAAATTTTAAAGAATTTTTCTCCTTTTCCAGTTCTTCCAGTTTTCTTCTAAATTTATCAGCTACAAATTAAATTAAAACAAAAAATGAAATAATGACAAAACAGTCCCATTTTACATGAAGAAAAAAAGTGCTTCTCCACAAAAAGTAAAATCCACCTCACAGATGATGCTCCTTCTTCCCTTTTTGATAAAATGTATTTCTGTTTTGCTCAAGGAAAACATCAAATAACCAAGATACTAAGCTAATATATTCTACAACAAGGACAAAGCTTCATGCTACACAGCACTTTCACAGAGTTTTAATTTGACAGGGCTCCAAAGAATTGGCTCAAATTTATTATCCAGGCTCTCCTCCTAGAGTAACAGCTGAAAGTTCAATTCTAGTCAAACTGCTACTTCTTCACTGCTTCAGTTTGCCTTAAAACTTAGATGGCAGTCACACGTTTAAATTCTGACCTTTTAAAAACCCGTATTGTTACTAGGTCAAGAACTGAAGAATCACATGACAATGCAGCATTGTATTTCAGCACAAAAAGCATGTGCAATTGAGGCAATAAACAATCATTATGTTCCACACTCTCCTGAATTATGCTTAGTTTATCTAAAACAAAAATTTTACTTTCAACCTCACAAAACAATAACAGTGGTCCCTAAGAGATTGCTTTGATTCTACCATAACTGTAGAAATGTCTCAGAGTAATCACTTCTCTATATAAGTTACTTATTTGTTTTCTGTCCCTGTATAGAAAACAAAGGAACATTGTTCCAATTGCTCATTATTATTTCCAGTACATATATCTTCTATTGTGCCAGTAAACTAGCAAAATCACATGCATGACAAATAAGAAGACTGCCTGGTCCAAGACAGAACACCTTTGATGATAAATTAGTAAAATTGGAGAGTTTTGAGCTAACTAGCAAATGGAAAACATTTACAGTTCAGTGCTTTCCTCATGACCTCGCTGCCTACAATTCTGTGTAATTAGCAATGCTTCTAACAATCTCAACACATTAGTTTCAGAGTAACATCCAACTGTGTAAGCTTTTTATTACTTACATTCTTTCCTTATTCTCAAAGGAGATTTAAGAATGTTTATTTTTGCTAGTTTAGTGACATGATGCATTTTTACAATAATTTATCATCAGTATTGATCACCACTCTGCTTCTGTGTCAATGGGGCATAATAAAGACCTAGAACTTACAACTAAAACTAGATCTTCTGGGCCCACAGACTGTTTCAGGGCAAACTCACAATGAATTGTTATTGCAAAATGTAGGCAGAAGGCTCTTGATGAAACAGAACCCCATCCCAAGTTACAACCACACACGCCCATGTACATATTATTCCTGCAAAGGAGAAACCTTTTCAGCAGTGGAGGTGAACCACATCTCTGGTACATTTCTCAGGGACCACAGCTGGACAAATTCATTCTATTCCAGTTACCACAAGGAAAACGAAATTTGGCCTGAGATGAGACTCCCAATCCTGTATTCTGACCAGAAAAACATATCAGGATTTGCATGCTAATTTGCCACTCAGCATTTCAAGATCAGCCATCAGAAATACCACTGTTATAAACAGAAGATTAAGGATTGAAAGGGCTGGATTGTGACCAATGACCACTGAATGCCAAACCACAAGGAAACCTCCTTTTGCTCACACAATTCACCACTGGGCTGTCTGGGAGTTGTGGCAACCCTCTACAGCCATTTAACAATGTCGTCATTGTTCTTCAACATAACTATGCTCATACGGTGTTGCATGTCCACTTGTTTCATCATTTCACTCCTACTCATCCTGGCCCTAGAAACAGGCTATTTTGGGAAGGGCAACAGATGAGGGGATCCACATGCCAAGTCATTCTCTCTCTCATTAATTCTTGGCTGCATTCTGGTTTATATATTCCAATCTACACAGTATTCAATTAGTTTCTAGTAACAGACGTTTCTAAATAATTTGTACCACTGGCATTTTATATATAATATGGTTGGGCATATTCACTTATCTCTCTGCACTAAATGATGGGAGTTTTTTAATCCTTTCAGCATTGTAGTTGAGGCAAGTTTGCCTGTTCAGCCTGGAGAAGAGGAGACTGAGGGGACACCTCATTGCAGTTACAACTTCCTCATGAGGGGAAGAGGAGGGGCAGGCACTGATACCTTCTCTGTGGTGACCAGTGACAGGACCCGAGGGAATGACCTGATGTTGTGTCAGGGGTGGTTTAAGTTAGGTATTAGGAAAAGGTTTTCCAGCCACAGGGTGGTTGAGCATTGGAACAGGCTCCCCAGGGCAGTGGTCACAGCACCAAGCCTGACAGAGTTCAAGAAGGATTTGGTCAATGCACTCAGGCACACAGTGTAATGCTTGGGGCTGTCCTGTGCAGGGCCAGGATTTTGGATTCAATTATCCTTGTAGGTCTCTTCCAGCTCAGAATACTCTGTGTGATTCTGTGTGATCCTTTCCACCATATTTTCTAGGATTTTTCAGCCAAGAAGCAGACACAGAGATCTTTGCTATTTCTAAGTCATCTCACTCATGGACACAACTTTCCTTTACATTCATTTTAGTCCTTTAAGCATGTCATTCTAACACAGAAAACACCTTCATAAAATGTCAGAACTCACTGTGGACTGAGACACCAAAAGAAACCACACACAATCAGGTATTTCCGTTACCAAAAAAAAAAAAAAAAAAAAGGCTTGTTACTTTTATGCTGTCCCATACTTCATTTCAAAATAAGTTATTTAATGCACAGTTTACATGCAAAAAGCAATCCTCCCATTTGATGAAGTTGTTAAATGAAGAAACTTTAATGTATTCAATACAGAGTGTTTTACAGAAGCATTTTAAAATGAGGCCTAACACAGCATTGTTAGGCCTATCAGCTTTTTATTTCACTGTATTTTGCTGCCAGGTTGCTGCTTTGCAGAGTCCTGAAGATACCCTAGACAAAGTTTCTACTCCAGTGCAAACAGTAAAAGTTAACTCTCAAATTACCCTTGATCACAATCGTTACTGCCTACTATACAGTTCAGACATCCCACTCAATTTAAAGTCAATCCAGAGTACAGGCCTGGAATATGCCAGATGCTGTTCTCAGACAGACAGCAGCTGGAGAACAGTATTCTCTCCATAGATCATGTTTTGTAATAGCTTTGAGCAAAAGAAGTGATTTCTTTAATTTTTAATTGACCATGTGAGACCACCTGGCTACCTCTCTACTTTTTACCTACTCCAATACTCATTTTCCTCCTCTGAAGAAAAGGTTCACTTTATCAGAACTATTTATCATCATTTAAACATATGAGAAAATCATGTCAGTAAAGACAAAGCTTTATTTGTTATGCACTGCATATATTTATGTTTATCTATGCATGTCCTAATAGGTGGGAAGATGATCAATCTTGCTATTCTACAAATTGCTGAGCAGTAAAAAAGTGTTTCGTTAGTTAGTTCAACTAGGGAAGGTCATTTAGTCCTTCCTGACAATTCAGCAAACAACCTCCTCCCTTCTTCCCCATACTTCCCCCAAAAATCTGAAGGCCCTAAAACAGGATTTGTGTAGGATTTATATGCATAAAACACACGCAGTAGCCCTAAAATGTTTTTACTTGATTGCTAGATACTTTCAGAGACCGGTAACCTCCCCACCATTCATTTTCTTAAAAACTTAAAGCTTCCAACGACTGAAGGGTTTTTGTATACTCAGCAAAGATAGTTACCTATTCTGTAATAAGTGAAGTCGTCCCAGGTTCAGATCCAAAGAGCCCTCTAGCAGCCTGTGTCCAACCACACAGAGTAGCAGGCCTTCAGAGAAATTACTAAAAACCAGGATGCAAAGTGCCCCCTTCCTGTTCCTGAACCTCTAATGTCTATCAGTTGAAAGACTTCCTATGCACGACACTACAATTAGATCTCTTCACTGCTTTAAGTGAGGGGAGGCAATAAAATCACCAATAGGTGGCCATCTATCCACCAGAAACTTCTCTCTTCTCAGGTTACCAGTGCTTTTGATTTCCAAAATATACCATAATAGAGACCTTGAAAACTGCATTATGAATTAAACACATACCCCATCTGGTAATTTGAGGAGTCTAATATGGAGCTTGAATACATCTCTGAAACACATCTGGAGAACAGACTAGTAACCAAGGTGTCTACAGACCAATTATTGGCCTCCTGCAAAATAACTTGCAGGACAAAATACAGATCAGTTAATATCCAAATATGACAAGATATATGCTAAGAACTGAAGCACTAAAAGCAACTGGAGTACATGCGGGCTCTTAATTTAAGGATAACTAGCCATTTAACAGTACTGAAAATATACAGTCCTAAAAATAAACGTACTTGACATGGGTAAAAGGGAACTTCAGATTATACTGAGAGTTGAGCCCTTACCATGTGCTGTCTGATCACCAGTAGAGGGCAAAATTTTTTCTACCTTCCATTCAGCCCTGCACATGGAAGACAGCAAAATAAACCCACTGCAAAGTTCAACTGCACACCTGGTGCTCTGAACACTCCAGGGTGGCATGAGGCTGGGAACAGACACTGGAAGAGCCTGCTGAAGCAACAGGAGTAGCAGTTATGCCTACCCTACTATTTGGACTAAAAGGAGAACGTCTGCAGAGCAAAACAGTTACTGAGGCCTCAATATCTGCATTTCAGAAACTCCTACTTTAGACTAGGCTTCATGTAATCCCATATACTGACAGTAAGATAGTTCTCCCATCAGTTATCTCTACAGCACATCTTCAGACGTTGTCCCACCTGAAAGAAAACTAAACATATGTACTCCAAGACTGCTTTACAGTGCAAAGCAAAGCATACAAAATGGGACAACTGGGAGACTCCCTTTAAAGCCTCACACATCTAATCTGAACTAAAATGCTAATTGGACGAAGGTCCATGGAATACTTGCAGGAGTCAGTGGAAAAAGCAGTACCTGGGAGGGCCATAAGCAGAGGCTAAAACTTTCTAGACAAGGCTATAACCCTCTAGGGTGTCACAGCTAAGCATTCATGTTCAGCTCATAAATGGTTAAAGCAAAGCACAAATGAAATTATCCTTCTTACACACCACTTTATCCATTCCAATCGAAAAGGAAACTTTGTGAAGTTTCACACTCTACCTGTGCTCCTGAACTATCAAGACTACCTTGAGAAACAGTGGAGCAAACCAAGCTCCTGACTGCAGAACACTCATTGGAGTCAGAAGCTACAGACAAAATTCCCCCTAAAGCAGGGGGGACAACATCTACAGAGTGCTATAACTCCATAATTCCTTGATCTGTGTGTATTCCTCAGTTTTGTCACTCTTAGTACAAACAAACTCTTCTAATTCCTGCCAAGATGCTAGACAGATGTTTGCCTCCAATTCTGGTGCTATTTAAAATTAAAAGAGTAGCAACCTGAAGAGTACAAGAAAATAATCTCCTACATTCCCTGACAGACTCAAGGCATCAGAGTAGCCAAAACACACAGCAATGACCTGATGTAGCATTTGAAGCTTCAGGCTTCCCCTGGCTGACATCAGCTAACATCAGCTTTCTATCCTCTTTCCTCTTCCTTTCCTAGCAATGAGACACCACTACACAAAGATCAGATGGGGAAGGAAAACTGGTACTCAAAGTAGTTACTTCAAGATAAGCAACAGAGAACAGTGACAGAGACTTGTTAAAACTACTGCTCAAGTCTATTTTTTGCCTCCCAGAAAGCTCTGCATTTCCCACCCATCAGTTCATACCAAGTACACATCAGGAAATTGCTTTAAATATATAAATTTTCAAAATTCAATGTAGTGAACATCAGTGTTGCAGCAGAATTGGGAAGTCAGAGCTTCAAAAAATACATGGACATTTTAGCTGCTATACTTACTACAAAATAAAGTCTGACACACTGGCAGATAAATTCAATATGAATTAAAGGATGGAAATTAAGAGCCTTCATCTAGCTTTCAACTAAAAGTTAATTTCTCAGAAGTTTCACAGATGCTTCCTCTAAAGCACATAATCAAGTTTTCTACCTATAGTTTACATCTTAATGGTGAGAAATCTATGCTGTACATGAAACTTCTTCCCAGAAGGGCACTAGTGCAAAACCCAGGGTAGACTTTCAGCAAAAATTCTGACCAGTGCCCCTACTTCATAGAACATTCACAGCAGGAATATCAGTGACAGATTGTCACTCGGATCTGTAATGTGTTCTCTGACTCTTGAAAACAACAGTTAAATGGATTTATGGGAACAAGCTGTAGAACTCTGTGGGTTATGAGGTGTAGGTACAGTTACTTTCAACATCAGTAGGAACATAAGCAAGAAGCGACAAAGCCAGAAAGGTTCTTCCAGCACACCCCTGGGAAGTATAGGGGGTGAGAGAACAGCAAGAAAATATCAGTCTTGACATGGACAATTAAACTCTTAAATTACTTGGCCAAGGTTGGAAAAATTTTGCTTTTCATGTTACTTTCTCCTCAACTGGCAATGATATAGGCTGAACTACCCTCACAGCTGTTCCTTCTGGGCTGAGTTTAAGGACATCAGCACTACGTGGATAAACTTACGTTACAATTTACTGTAACATGACCATCCTGCAAGAAAAGTAGTTATTACTTGGCACTATCATCTCTCAGAGAGGCCTCCAATGGAGGTTCCAATGGTACTAGGCTCAGATAACAGGGGTAAAAAAAAATCAAAACCCTGCTTTAATAAATCTGAAATCCACAAAACAAATGACAGCCAAAGGGGCAAATGAAGAAGGACAAGGCATTAGGCTGTGCTCTAGGTGAAAATCAGACAATAACTGCGGTGCACCAAAAGCAGCTTAATCTCCATTGTTCTTAATCTGACACTTCTAAAAAACATTAAGTTCTTATAGTAATTTTAATAGCAAAGATTTTAATAGTAAGAGCTTCTTAAGTATTTCACATTAGAGCATAAAACATCTACTTCCAGAACTTCCTAAATACTTCAGTAATCACATTTTTTTCAAGGGCCTGACATGCTTAAGAGTTACTGAAATAGTGGGCAGTTTTCCATACATAGCAACCTTTGCAATTCATCCTTGTAACTGCACTAAAAGTACAATTTTACACAGTCTCTATTCCATGTAGCCATTCCCTTCAAATTTGTTGCATTTGTAAATTCCTTCAAACACTACAAGAGTTCACATACAGGCATGATTTTGAGATATCATTTCTCCTTTATCCAATTCACAACACAAAATAAACAGCACCCCACTGACTGATTTTTCATCGTCTTTCACAAACATCAGCTCTCCAATGAAACCACGAAGATGTCTATATTTCCAACAAGTCTTTCAAACAAAAATAATTTACCATAACATCAAAAATACATTAAAGAGGGGAAAAAANCCAACCCCTGGGTCTTTAGTTCCCAGTGCTTCAGTAAGACAGACAGAGAGAGAGCCATTCGCTGCCCGGGGTTTGCTGCAGGTCTCCTGACAGAACCGACGGTCAGTGTCAGGGGTGGGGGGTCCTGCCACATCTCCAGCTCCCCAGCCCATCGAGTTTTTCTTCCTCCAGCCAAGGACCAGCCACAGAAAAGGATCCCAGCTCTTTCCCTCCCTGCACAGCTTTTTCCCACCGACTCCACAGTGGGACTCCACAGCCTCAGAGGGACACACCAAAACCTTTTTCCACCCACCCCCAGGGTCAGCTCAGAACCGGCCGAGGAGCAACATTGCCACCCACTGTCCATAAATATTGCTGCCCCCAACGGGCTGACTGAGGGGGCTTCAAGGGGGAATTGTCCCACAAACTGGTTGTTTAGTTCTGGTTGCTTTGTCTTCTCCTGAATAGATGCATATAAATATATATAGATAGATTTATATTGTGATTAAGAACTGTTATCTTTGCTACTATCATACCCTAATTAATTTGAGTCCAAAGGAGGTCTGTCTCCTCCTTTGGTTTCTAGTCCAACAACTTTCTTAATTTCCTCTAAACTTAGACACTGATGCACTTTATTTGATACCAACGTTACACCACAAGCAGTACTGACAATACTGTCACTACATGAGAATTTACAGAAATAAAAACACATACTACTGATTCTGGGTCAAATCTGTATCTTAAAAAAAAAGGTCAGGCTATGCAGCACAATGGCACAGATAAGTATTGCGAATTAAATTTTACTCTGAAAAAGATCCCCCAAGACAAGGAAGCTGGCAGAAATCAACGCAAAGCTCCTTGGCTTGCAATACAGCCGCTCCTTCTGAGATGGTAGAGGAAAAGCTTTGGCTGAGGTCTCTAATCAGTGTGGTTCACATACATGAACTATAAGCTGTATACTAATGTCAGCTGTGGATGATTCTATCCCAGCTCACTATGTCTCTTTCCTTTCTCCAAGTATCTCTGAGCCAACAGCTGCCGTTCTTTGCTGCCTGTGAATAAATGCCATGGGTTGATTAGAAAATAGGTGAGTCAACACTGAAACAATGGAATATTCTACTAGTAATTGCATTATATTGTGAGATACCTATCCTTTTTATAAAGCAAGTTCTCAATACTCTAAAAAGAATTTTAAAAATGCAATGGTCTATATCTGGGCTTTTTTATCAAGGATTTTATGACTTAGAGACAGTCAGATTATGTTGGGACTTTTTTTGTACCAGGGTCTATCTAAGCACATATTGTGAATATAAAGTGCTTTGTTCCAGCTGTCAAACAAAGAAAAGGATCCTTTATTATTCCTTAACTAGAATATACTGAGAACACCATCCTGAAGTACACCTTTTGAAAGACTTTTTCTTTTTTTTTTTTTGTTATAGAATTCACAAACTAGTATAGATAACATAAGCAGTGTTCCACAAAGATTTCGCTTCATACTTTTAAAGTCATGTTGCAAAAAAACACACAATAAAGCAGGACAAAGTCTAGGATAAGAAACACCAATGAGTAAATGCAAAGTTGCTTTAAGATGAGGTTGAAAGAAAATAGCACAGATTTTCAAGTGTGGTGTATTAAATACTGTATATGTATGTTATTGTGCAATGTTTCCCAAGGACTATAATCGGTGAAAAAAATCAGCTTGCAGTTCTGCTTAAGTCACCAGCTACAGATCAATACCATCAAAACCAAAATGCAATTAGACAACATTATCTTCCTTTTGTGGCAAGGCACATGGATGAAAAGGTATAATTTCTTATGGAAGGAATATTACACACAGAGTACTATAAAGAGAATATAAATGCATGCATGCAATCTCAAAGCAATTGCTCTGAGAACTGCAATGAGGAACTCTACAAGGAAACTTGAAGCTTCTAGAAACAAAAGGGGAGAGGAAAGACAAAGAAAGTCTATAAGGTAACAGAGCTGAAAACAGTACATCCATTCATGACGAAGGAGCACCTATATGCCAGAATTTTACGTCTGGTTAAAGCAGATCTTTTTTCTGCCTCTCTTGCTCACTGCATTCTCCTTCATAATTTTCCACAATACTGCTCAATATTTGCTTACATTCCAGGTCTCCACTCTCGCATTTAGTAGTCTATGTAATGTCAAACATATACATATAACTTTATTGTTTCTTCCTTATCTCCACGGCTCTCAAGAATTAAAATTTGACCATTGAATTAAGCTGATACCTTTCCCCAAGCACTCTGCATTTGTAGACGCAAACCCAAAAACTGTTTAAAAACTATTAAACTCTCATCCAGCCTAGCCACTTTTCCAATTTCTACCATTCATCACTGTTCTAGCACCAAAAGTTACACTGTTCTATTTCATCCAAAGAGACCATATTCTAAGAAAGCAAGAAATAAGAGAGAACAGTTTACAAAACTTGCCATTTGATCTCGGACTATTTTGCATGTTGTAATGAAAAATGGATTCACAAATTTTAAATTTCATAGAATCATACCATGGTTTAAGTTGGAAGGGACCTTCAAGGTCATCTAGTCCAACCCCAGGGCAACGAGTAGGAATATCTTCAACTAGATCAGGTTGCTCAGAGTCCCATCTAGCCTGACCTTGGACATTTCCAGAAGGCAGGACCATCCACCACCTCTCTGCACAGTCTGTCCTAGTGTTTCCATCACCCTCATTGTAAAAAGTTTCTTCTGTGTATCTAGTCAGATCCAATGATTTCCACCAGCTCCAGAAACATGACTTCAATGGAAAAGGAAATCATTTAAGCACAGAATACCTTCTGACTGTCAGTATCTGGTGACTTGTGTCAATTCCCTCTCCTCAGCAAATCATAGGCATTCTTACATCCAAGTTTCTCCCCCTTCATCCTTTTTCCTTCCCATATCCCTCACACCTCAGCTAGCATCTGCTTCTCAAGTCTCCTTTTCCAAAAACAGACCAAGTTTTTTAGCTATTTCACTTATACCTGAAGTTCATCTGGCTTACACATGCAAATAATGAACTCTTGCCTGTTTCCTAACTATCATCTTCAACATAACTTTACCAAGTCTGTTTTTAGTACCGAAGTATATAAGCAAAACAATTTAAATCATTTTGGGCAGTGACAACTGTAGTTGGATCCTTCCATAGGGAAGGCAGAAAAAAATTATAAAATATCAAATGTAAAATCTACAAACCCTTTTTTCTTCTACCTCCCTCCAAAACTATTTCAAGCACAATTTGTCCTATTGATTCAGAATTTAAAATCATCCTGTAATTGCTGACATTCCCAAAATGGCACCAAATTCTGTTAAAAAACAAAACCAACAACAACAAAAGGAAAAACTTAAAAAAAAAAAAAAAATCAAAGTTTGTGAGGCTCAGAGCACTGCACAAAGTAAAGTTCTCTATAGGAAGAGGTTCTCAAGCTGAACTGCATCAATGTCACATCTCCCTGAAATAACCTCAGAGGAGGTACTTTCTCTGACACCAAGTCATACTGGCAGCTTTGGAGCAGTGCAACATTCTGCACTGCAAGTCACCACCTTCTGACAGAGCACTGCCCTGAAACAAAGAATTCTCCTGCTCCCTACACACGTGGTACAGTCCTCGCACTACAGACTTACTGCTGTGAATTGTTCCACTGTGTGAAAATTAGAGCACATTCCCTTAACTAGCAGAGAAACACGTGAAAGACAAAACTGCCTACAAGCAAAGGTCTCAGGTATCCCTCTCAGGATCTAGAAGTGATATACATTCACAGACATACGGAGACAGATTCATTTAAATCCATCTAAAAACTAAAAAAAAATCCTAATCAAACCAATACAAGGGACAAAAAAGAAACCAAATTCCCCAAAAAAGAAACCAAATTCCCCAAAAAAGAAACCAAAAAACCCCAAAAAAGAAACCAAAAAACCCCAAAAAAGAAACCAAAAAACCCCAAAAAAGAAACCAAAAAACCCCAAAAAAGAAACCAAAATACCCCAAAAAAGAAACCAAAATACCCCAAAAAAGAAACCAAAAACACCAAAAAAAAACACAAAAAACACCCAAAAAGAAACAAAAAACACCCAAAAAGTAACAAAAGAACAAAGCAGCAGGTTCTTATTCTAATACCTACTTCTGTTTTGAGTTATTTGCCCTGTCATAGCCTGCAAGCCTCTGTTACAGAAGACGAGGAGATATAACACACTTCCCTCAAAACAGCAGCCATGTCTTCGGATTGTGGAGAACAAAGCCTTAAAACACCAAGATCCTCACCTCAATACCCATTTAGAAGTGATCCACTCTGGGTCAATAGGGTGCAAACAGAGCTGACAACTCAGAGGAACCACCTCTGAAACAGACCCATGCCAACACATCATGGCAGTGGGAGAGTCATTGCACCCATCACATTCAACCTGTTAGGGAGGCTTCCAAAAACAACAAAGATGGCAGTTTTGACAAGCTTAGTCTTGGGGATGTTCAAATTCCATCACCAGGGAAAAAGAATAAAACAACTAAATACCAGGCCGGCAACCACTCCACACCATGGGGAGTATGGTTAGATGGTGATGAAAAGCTTAGATGATTAGCTCAAAAATCCAACATTCTATAAACAAAGCAGTGTAGGAGTACCTCAAAAGTCCATGTTTCCCTATCCTCAACCATCCACTGGTACTGTTCCCGAATTCTTTTTTTGTGAAATTATCAGTATCTCGGGACTATTACAGAAAGAAAAACAACAATTAGGAGTTGTTTGATTTTCCTACAGAAACTGACAAAACAATCTGCCTGCTATGCATTGAAAAGATTTATATGAATACATGAAAGGAATTAACAAAAACCTCACCAACGCAGGTATATTTTCCTTATTGCTGGTTCCCACTAGCCTCTCAAAACACTGAATGCTAACAAAAATATCACAGGAACCCACAAATCACAAGCATGGAATAAGGAAAAAAAAATAGAAGGAAACACTCAGAAGTAGTTACAGGCATAACTAAGATGGCCCATCTAGAAAGAGTAACTTTTCCTAGTCCCATTTCTTTTTATNAAAACCAAAACAACCCCACAAACAAACAAACAAAAACCACTAGGAATTTACAGCATGGTTTCATGGAAAGGGTTCTGCTATGGGTGCACCAGATGGCTTGAAGTCACACTGTGTATTCCCCCATGAACACCAATCCCACAGTGCCGCATTACAGGATCTCAAACCAATAACCCAATTTCTTTCCGCTTCTAGGTCCTCTGCCTGTAAAAACATAGATAGTAACAATTG
The DNA here is from genome assembly GCA_013399695.1 of Formicarius rufipectus. NCBI lineage: Eukaryota > Metazoa > Chordata > Aves > Passeriformes > Formicariidae > Formicarius > Formicarius rufipectus. The sequence continues at coordinate 16,280 of VXAU01003991.1, read as the reverse complement.
CTCCATAGGGGCCTCGTTAGGCTTAATTAACACCTGTGTGAGATCCTCAGAGGAAAAGGCTGTTGTAATTACACAATTTGAGCTGTTTCTTGTATAAGAAACCTTGTATTAACCCTTTCATAATTTGATCTTTTTAGACTCTCTTCCATATAAAAGACTATCACCTGCTGGAGTCACTTCTCAAATCTAATTTCAAAAGCAGATAAAGTCCGTCTGCTTTCCTATTTGAACAAACTCAACACTGGAATTTTAATTTTTCTTTTAAAATCATTATTCCTCACAGTCTTTCCTTTCACATACATACTTCAGTATTTTCACATGTACAAAACTCCTTTCATTCTGGCTCTGAACTACTGGATTTCAAGTGTAAGAATTACTGCTCAAGCACACAGGGCAGTAGGTAGAGCTGCACAGGAGGATGCTGGCAGAGGTCAGTAAGGAGAAGACCAAAGACTCTCTAAGGAGGTTCCACAGCCCTTTAATTCTACTTTGATGTCCCTTCAGCAAAGCAGTTATGAATGAGACAACACCTTATCAAGCATCAAATGTAGTCCAAGGCCTGGCTGGATTCCATTCACATAGGAACAGCAGTGACCACCCACTGCAAAGCCATCCAACCTCCTCCAGGGTGCAGATCCACAGAAGAGACTCTTGCATGTCCAACCTCAGTGGAACACAGCAGTGCCAAGACACTTTCACCAGTCCTCATACTCCAAGCTAGAAGACTTTAAAATTTTACATACAGGCTCACTGCCTTATCCAGCCTGAGCCCATGAAATTTCACTGCCTCCAGCAGCCTCTCCCCTCTGTTCATCAGATCCTCCACAGGCTGGAAATTAAAGCTACCAGACCAGTATCTGTGTTGACTACAAATCAGGTGGGAAGGGGAAGGAAAAGGAGGAGCAGAGTAGGACTGACAGTAGCATCTGCTAGAAACTGAGCTCAGGGAGAGGTCTGGCTATTGTCATGCTCTCCAGGAGTTCAGAAAAGCAGGTGCTCCAGAAGGTATTAGGGATTTGCCATTTTAATATGAATCCATATACAAAATACAGAACATCTTTCAAGTGTGATTGTGTTGCAGACCACCAGATGCAGGTTCTGCTTCCAGCTCCTGCAGCTGAGCTTTCTACACATCTTCTGCAAGCATTGTAAAGTAAGTGCATTTAAGCCTGCTATCTTCTGTAGCATGCACTAACTGCAAATGAAAACACTGCTAGAAAATAGTTTTTATTAGCAGACAGCTTTACAAGAACTAATTGCTATTTTCTTCATGTGTTACAACCAAATAGTATTGCTGCAGTAGTGAATCTTGCTACAAATTTTATTCTATGTCAGTACACCCACACAACTTGTTTTACCATAGCAAAGTATTTCTGTTCAGCTTCCCACGTTGATTCTGTCCAGCAGCATACCCTGTTGTTGAAATTATTTGAGCAGATTGTCTTTAATATAGTACTTACTCATTATTTCAATGTATGTAAACAGCAACCTCTACAAACACCTTTTTTTCTCCCTTCCAAATACCCTCCTGCAAATGCAACAGAAAATAGCTGAGCTGCTTTTCCCTCCCACACCCTATTCAGCTCCTTTTTACTTTACCTCAACTGGACAGCTTGAGAAGAACTGTGGCAAAATATGTAGATCCAACAGATGGCATTTGCTGCTCTTTTATCAGTCCTGCTGCTCAATGGTTTTAAAAAACCAAGATAATTTGTTGCTTGCATAGTCTCAGATCCTGGGTTCCACTACAACTTTTTCCTATCCATTTTGGAAGTGGATTTATTTTATTTACAGGAAGTATCAAAACCTTCCACCAGAGTAGAAATACTGGATTATAACAAGATACCTGAAATAACTGAGTTTTGTTCTTCGTTTTCTCCACAACAAACACAATCTACTTTCTACTTAATTTCAAAGGATCTAAAGAGCAGCTGACCTTTGCACTTCCATTGTGGAGCAGTGGGGCACGACAGTTTGGTTCTTCCTTTATGGACCTCTTTACACTATCCACCCTCACTCTAGAGTGCGTTTATAGTTCCTCCCCACAACTACTTCTTCCCAGAATTAATTATATCTGACCATTATTTCCTTAATATAGCAATAAATAAGAACAAAAAAAAAAAAAAAAAA
>VXAU01003991.1:0-14102 GCA_013399695.1 Formicarius rufipectus | reverse complement strand
ACAAAAACAAAAAACAAACAAACAAAAACCAAACATGTATCTCCATCTTTAGGTGGCGTGCATATACATATATACATACACACATCCCGCCATCCTCTTTAAAAACATGTTCTTCCTTGTCCCACATTGAAAATTCTTTATCTGACTTTTATTCCTCTTCATTTTGTAAGACAATTAGCAAGATTAAAAGATAGAAAAACATTGCTATTTGGTTACAAAGCAATACAAAAACTACAAAAACACGTAGATTTTACTCTGAAATATCACTATTTGATAAGGTTTACTACAACCTCTTTTAACCAGAGTGCAAACTGCAATTTAGGCAGCAGCCACTTCTAAGCAAGCTGTTCCTTACTGATGGAAGATATGCAAATAACTTTCATCACGTTATTTACTAGAGGTTCCACATTTCAACACATATTTGCTTCCAAACAATAAGCTCCCACCAAGTTAGTGTTCCATCAAATCTGTCAGTAGCAACTCATTTGCTGCCACAAGACAAGCTGATACACTGCATAAAGGTCAAGTGGAAAAATGTCCCTTCCACTACATCAGTGTCTAAATTGGTAAAGGTCACTACATCCAATAATTCCTAATACAGAAAATAACTTTGTTGTAATCTACATGATAGAGGGGAAAAAAAGCAGTTCAAGTACTACATTTTTTTCTGAGGCATGACAAACCAACATTACTGTCATTTCATGATTGGCATTCAAGGGGTTTTAGAGTCTTTAATTAAAACTCCAAAGACTGTAGTATGGCAAGTGATGATACAGCCATTTTATGGACAAGCTCACCTGAAACAGACAAAAGTAGGTAGCCTAAAGTTAAAAAAAAAATTTAAAAAAAAGTGGAAATCTGTTTTAGGTTTCAGGGTTTTTTGGGGGGGAAGGGAATGTTGGTTTTTATGGTTTTTTCTTTCTTTTAGCTCTCTATTCCTGTATAAAAATTCATTCTCTGTCATCAGTAATTTTTTATTTACAAAATAAAAATATCCTTTGCAATAACACAGTGTGTTGTAAAGTATAAAATAAACATATACAAATACAGAAGTTAGCATAAGGCCATTTAAATGCTAGAGCTGAAATCCTAAGGCTAAGTAAGCAACAACCCAACCTACACAGCTATATATCCCTTACAATATATGACCAAGGAAGCCTGGGGAGCCTAGGGTTGTGTTGTGCAACGATGGAAGAGAAGGCGAAGGAAGATGTTCAGGTTCACTTCATCTCACTACATCAATCCAAGTGCAATTCATATACAACTGTGTATTCCCAGCTTTCACTACTAACAAAAGATTAAAAATTAAACACTAGCACACAAGATTCAAATCTTGTACTATGAAGATTAGTTTGGAAGAGCTAGACTGGCAAGAGTGGTAGAAATATTTTACACACTGGACTCTAAAATCGAAAACATTATAGCATGCAGTCAATGCTCTGATTGTAAGCACCTGGCCTCTGGGGCTGCTGCAAAGCTGCTTAAGTCTTACTAGACTTCCCAGATGCTAGCTGAATGTAACTAAACACTGCCTGCATCCTCAGTAAGCTTTAGATTAAATCCAGAAGAAACAACTTTCTGTTAAAGAAACAAAAAGTTAGCCAGCAACAGCAGCATGTATGTCCCCAAGATACAGAATAAACATAACTACCTGAATGTCTCCAGAATGAGGCTAATGCAAATTGTATCATCACTAATAACAGAATCAGACCATCCTGCCATTAAGTACTCCAAGAGATAGAGTACCAGGTGAGTGAAGCCACATCTCTCTCTCATTCAAAGCATTATTGCTCAATACAGAAAAATCTGGCATGGGAGAGTAACATACACCTTCTTTCATAGGTGTATGAAGAGGAGGCCTGGAAGCTGGCCAAGGAACAGAGTAGCATTCTTCAGACCTCATCACTGCCATTTCAGCTGCCACATGCAAGAATGGGAGTGATGTTTGTTTTATCCTCTGGCAGGTTTCAGTTGTGCAGTAACAGACAGAAAATATAAATTAAGTCTCTTAGGTTAACAAAGCACTGTGGGTGATGAATGTCCCTCAAGATGTGGAGGCTTTAACTGTAACTGCATTGACAGAGCATAATATCCTGGGGAATAACCCTCCCCATTCTGGAAAATGTTACTTGTTCACTTAGAAGCTTCATCAAATAGACACATTGCTGTGTAAATAAAATTTGCCCTGGGCCAGTTGGCTCCTATCTGAAGAAGTGCAACCTTAAAGTTACACAATCTAAAGAAACTGACATCCACAGAAGTCAGTGGGATTCTCAGATATGAGGTCTCTTGGCAGGCTGGAGCAGTTACATGACCCTCAGTTGAGGGGCAAAAAAGAATTGTTTTATAAAGGACTAGAAAAGTTTACAAATGTTACCTTATACCTTTCCCAGCACAAGAAATACATAAAACAAAACTGGGGCATATTTACATCAGCGGAAGAAACAAAAACAGTTTTGAAGTGACGAGAATCGCCAGACTAGGATCAGACCCAAGTCCATCGAGCACAGGATCCTATCTGCAGCAGTGGCAACTGGCTGTTTCAGCACTTCAATAGACAGAAAGAAAGGCCTACCAGGCCAGCCTGCCACCCTCTGCAATGTTGCACACACCTCTGGTGCTGGCAAATCCTGCTGATCTCTTCAGCAGGCTCCAGGAATTAACGCACTTTAAATTAACATCATTATGCTACGATGAACGTTAAGAAATAAACAAGTCCTCAGAAAATATTCCGTCATGCTAACTTTCAAAAAAAATTTCCAGAATTTTTTTCCAGAAATACTTTCTTAAACAGATTTAAGCAGAAGGTAAAACCAAGTACAATAGGCAACATGTCAAATACATGAAAGAATATAATAAAAAAATGCAACAATGTATTTGCATAAAGTTTCAAACAAAGTAGAAGTCTGAATGTTATTCTTTCAGAACACTCCTATGGAATACTCCCTGTGAACAACTGCTTTATTTCCTACATTATATTCCAGTTATTAAGTTTCACTGATGATCAAAAGCTTGCATTATTTTTTCAAATAAATTTTACAGAAGTTCTCCCTGGTACCACAAAATTTGCACTATCACCACTCTAACTTACAATAACAGTGGAAGAAGAAAGTGAATAAACAAGCAAATAAGCATAAAACTTTAAAAAAGTGAAAAATAAATTCTGTTATAAGCAGCACAATATTGTGGGGAGCCCCCACTGGACTGGGGTCTTTGTAAAACAGTTGGAACTGAAGAAGGAACTATTCTACTGCAGTCAGGTGTCGAGCACGGAACAGGAAGACAGTGACACAGAATGGGTTTCCTGTATAAAGTGCTGAGTCATGGTTGACATGTGCAGAAAATTATGTCCAATTAAGAGTTATTTATGTTAATAAAGGCCAGTGGTTCTCTGACATGTGTAAGTGATAAAGTGTATATAAGTCACAGTCTTCTGTACAATAAAGGTTCCTGTTTTGGAAGAAACCATGTCGTCTTGACCAACTCCGACCGCAACACAATATCACTTGTTCAATTCAGGCATTCCTGGTCACTCCATTCAGTTTCATAAATCTTCCTTTGGGAACCAAACAAAGCATTGTTTCTCCTTATACTTAACCCAACTTTTTAAATTACTTCTTTTCTAAGGAAAGGATTAAGATACCCTCTAGCACTACAGCTTCTTCTTCTTTCCTATCTTGGCTTAATTTTCCTCATGTATAAATAAGACTTTGGCTTATTTACCTAAGTCCGTTAACAAATTAGCCCTAGGTGTAAGACCAGTACAGATATCCTCAAATTTTGGCAAAAAGGATTTAAACAGGATTACAGTCTTGTTGGTGGCTGGTCAGGAGGTTCTCATCAGGGCAGAGTGTAAAGTTCACCCAAGATGGTAAGGACAAGGTGTGACTCCTGCTGAACCCCCAAACCCGCACCTGCCAGCAGTCACACAGGACTGTGGAAGCAATCAGACTACCAGAAGCCTAAGCTTTAGCTTCAGGCAGAAACTTGGAAGGAAAGAAACAAAGACACGCATTCTCAATGCTAAAGGTAGCCTGGGAATTTCCTAGAGATACTGGGGACAGCAAGACTCACTGCAATGGACTAATACAGACAAAAAAGGAAAAGAAAATACAGAACAGTAATGCAAATTATTAAGGTGCAAATATTCACAGCTGCAGCAGAAAGCACGGCAGAAAGCACAAAAGAGGCTGACTGTAGGCAGTGGGCAGAGAGGTCTCAAGGAATGTGCTCTGTGATGTGAGACCAGGAAATAGAAAGCAGCAAGAAAGCTAGAAGAGTAGAGTATTTGAGGCCAGGCATTTAATTAATGCATCCTCCACCCTTCCTTGAATAAAAAAAAAATTCCTCCACTGTTCCAAAATGAGAAGCTCTGGTAAACCAAGGACAAAAGGTATAGGCAACAGCAAGCAAGAAGGCCAGTCCAGTTCTCTCACTCCCAACAGACCAGGACAGCAAAGGGTAAGTTTAACCCACACTCTTCCGGTTAATATCTTTTTGCCAGAATTCCGCTGTGATCATACAGTGAAGCCTGAGGAAAGGACAACTTTTTTAGGAGCAGAGGATCGCCTTCAAGAGTCTAACTCAAATCACTCACAGCCAGCAGAAAAACAATACATACTCACAGCCAGCAGAAAAACAATACATAGAAACACACACCACCACCCAAATACTTTTACTAGTTTCCAGAAAGCATATATTCAAACCACCAGCATCTAATTTTGATGCAAGTAGTTACACTGAGAGAGACTCCCTCCTATACTAAATAGTGCACTGGTTTGAACTCCAACTTCTTTTATGCATGCACTTTTCTTCCTCAGGCTCCTGGAGGGCTGCTGCAAATAGATCAATGCAGGGAAACACCACCTGCTAAGAAAAGGTCATTAGCTTTCTAGTCTGGTAAAAACTCATTGAGACAAAGAGACAAGAAAAATGCACCCAGTTATCACATCCCTAATCTTGATATCAGATTACAGGGAGGCATCAGAATGACTGTATTGCACCAAGCTTGAGCCCAGAGGACAGACACAATCACAAAAATGCATCACAGCAGCAGGTTGATATCATCTGCTACCATGCCCAGAAGACCACAATCAGCAGATGAGGAGCAAATTCAAGCCTTGCTCACTAGGTGAGCAGCAGAAACAGCAGCAGCACAGGCTAATGAACCTGCCGGCTGAGTAAATACATAAGAAGAGTACAGGAAAGGAAGAACCCGTAACTCAGGGAAGGAGACGAGACACTTGCCACTCTTCTTTGAGCACAATTTCCAGACCTGAAAGGCTGCCAATCTTCATTTCTTAAGCAGCAGCTGCTAGGGCTAAATTTGCACAGTAGGAGAGCCCTGGCAACTCCTCGTGACCAAAGTTAAGGCAGTAAAGAAATAGCTGTTTGACAGTCCTTTTGCCAGAAGAAGCCCCAAGCAGAGTATTTGTGAATGAACAAGTGCAAAACACCAGAGTATAGAATCCAGCCAGAGACAACAGATCCATATTGCCCTCTGGGGTCACCCTGGTAATTAGCACTTTCTCCTTCACTATGGTCTTTCCCACAAATTTCAGTAACAAGAAGCTGCCTATGCTTGGAAGCAGAAGAGCAATAAAGGAAGAGAACATTTAAATATGGATCAAAAACCAAACATGGCAAGAGCATCACCTGTAAAAAAAGACTATGCACAGGCAATACAGCACCTAACACATTATAATACTGCTAACATATCCCAAATCCACAGGATGTTTCTCAACCAGGTATTTGAGGTCAAATTGGCCTCCTCACCAATAGAAGGAAACAGAATCAATCTTAGAATACCAGGTTGGCAAGTACCTCAAGAATCACCTGTTCCAGCCTCCCTTGGTAACGTACAGTCTAGACAAGACGGCCCAGCACCCTGCCTAGCCAAACCTGAAAGGTACCCAACATTGGGAAATCCACCACTTGCCTAAGGAGATTATTCCAATGACTACTGGGCTCACTGTAAAAAATTTTTCTCATATGTCCAATTGGAATCTCTGCAGGAGTAACTAGTGCCCATTACCCTTTGTCTTCTCACATGATTCCTTGCAAAAAGGGAGCCTCCATCTTCTTTGTAGCCACCTTTCAAATACAGAAACACGGTGACGAGAACTCCTAAAGTTTCTTTTCTCGAGACCACGCAAACCCAGTTCTATCAGCCTTTCCCCACATGGAAGGTTTCCCAGTCCTTTGGCTATCTTTGCCTGGACCCTCTGCAGCCTGTCCACATCCCTTTTGTATAGCAGGGGCCAAAACTGAACACAGCATTCCACGTGTGGTCTGACAAATGCTGAGTGGAGTTGGAAAAAGTTGTAAAGCAAGATCGTCATGAACTCCATGAGAGCTGGCAATGCTGAAATATTCATTCAACTTTCTGACCTTATCCTGAGCTCATAAGAACACTTTTTGACTGGAAATAAGAATTGCACCAGCTTCATCCTAACATTTAAAAGAAGTCTGCAAAACTTAAATCTTAGCTGAGCAGAACATTAAGACCATGGAAGATCCAACCTCTCTGAATCTCCCTATGGCAGGTTGGTTTGGATTGTTGTCTTAAAGTCTTTGCATAGAAAGGATGATTGGTAATTTTCGTGACTTTTAACTGACCCCAGTATCATCTGTCTACTTGTCTGGAAACAGATATGATAGATTTGAGTGCTATATATCACTTCAAAAAAGACCTCCAATTGTCAAAAGTCAATTGGGTTGCAGATGAGAACTGGGCGGGGGGAGGGAAATCTAGTATTTCACACTGTTTTCTTGATTTTTCTAAAGGTTATTCAGTCTACTTTGGTAAAGGTAGCCTTTTTGCTTGCCTGTTGGGCCTGTAAAAATGCTTTCTTTGCTTTCCCAAGGGTACTTCAAAACATTCTTCAGCACAGGTAACATTTAGCAGTATTGCTTCTAGGTAGGCATTGGAGATATCAGCAACAAATGTGTGCTGTTACACTATATTACAGATAAATGATATTAAAAATGGACTTTTGTAATCATAGACAGGCATGAAATGTAACTTGGTAGCAGATGGGGGAAAATAAGACTATCAAAACACACAAGAAAGAAGACATTCCTTAGGACAAGTAAGCATCAGCTATACATACCTGAACAACCAATCACCCAAACAACAACTCTTTAGACCTTCCTACAGAAAGAGCAATGTGAACCCTACATGCATCTGCCTTATGTGAAAGAAATCTAAAAAATCCTCATCAGTCGTGGCTAAGAACACGCCAGCTTCTAGATCCCTGCTCCAGCAGTGGGGAAGGCACACAAGCCACTGGCCTGCCCACAACTCTTACAGGAAGAATAAACTTGGCTAAGCGCAGAGAGGGCCAAGAAGCACGCTGAACTCCAGAGAGACGGAACTTGGAGCACAGAAGTTCACTTTTTAACAGAAATAGATGAAAGAATGCCTCTTAGGAAAGGGAGGACCAGTAAAGCATTTACAAGCAAGGAGGGTATGCTTCCCTGAAGACCTAATTTTCCATCCCTCCTAACTTCTGAAATCAAAATTGACTTTGCAAGCAAACTTTCAGTTTATTATTAACTGCTCTTAACAGCATTCACTCTAAACAATAATTAGAGGCGTTCACAAGGAAGTTTCTATCAAGGAATTATGGGCAATAAAATTAAAGTAGGGAAAAAGGGCTTCTAGACAAATTAAAAGTAGATACAGTATGGAAGGCAGACTTGCCCCCTAACTCCAAAGGGACAGGAGAAGCTGCACTGTTGCTTGCACACAAGGGAGACCAGGAAATGTGGCTGACACCACTAATAGTACAGTCCCTACAGAAGCACACATGGAGGTACAAGAAACCTCTCAACACAGGTCTGCTAAAGTTTGCTTCCTTAAAGTTACAGCCCAGGAAATGTTTGTTCAGCAGAACCAGAGGCCTGTGGCATTATCCCTCTGAATGACACCAGCCCTCACATGACCTACATATCCTGCAGCCACTACATAAGTGAGTTCTTGCTTGAAAAGGAACTGAGTTCATCTGAGTATTTTAATCTGAGCAAAAGCAGGATTTTTCAGAATACTGCAACAAGCCAAAGCAGGGTTTTTTTCCACATTCTTTGGCATAATATTTTTTTCCCTGCATTCAACAAACAAGTGTGTCACAAGTAAAGAAAGTAAAATACAGCTCAACTGCTTTGCTGCCCACACTGTTCCCAAGTAACTACCATCTGTTTGCACTGGGGAGGCATTAGCCATTCACACAGACAAGCAGGCTTGCCTCCTCCTGGCTTGACTGAAAAGGAAAGGGCGCTTTTCCACACCACCCGCCCCTTCTTTTCTTTTCAAAGTAACAGCAATGGGATAGTTTTACTGAGCATATAAGGCTGCCTGTACATACTCAGCCTGAATGAGACAGTCAATAGACCTATAAGTAAGAAGAGTAAGTATTTTGAAAGCAGGAGGGCGGCACAGGGAAACATTCTTTGCATACAGTAACAGGCAGATTCACTCAACAAGCAAAGTGGTGCCAGTGCCTGGCATGGGGAGTGAAAATTGTTTGTTTCTCTGAAAGATTTCTCTTCTCCTCCTTATTTGGAACTGCATGATTGTTTTCAAAAATTTCCAAAGAAGAAACGTAAGAGCCATTTAAATGAAACAAGAGAATCCTACTAAATACTGTGTATTCCTCCTTATATACCCTGGGAGTTACTGGTGGGAGAAAAAGCACCTGAGGGGGGAAGTATAAAACTGCACATAACTCAGACTTATCTATAGGCAGACATAAAGCAACTTGTGATGGCAAAAAAATTATATCAGAAAGCTATTCTAGTAGCAGTGCTTCTGCAGGTACGGTTCTCTAAAACAGAATTAAACTTTAATTCTAGAGTTATTCTACTTTGGATTTTCATCTTTCTTTCCCCAAATATTTCTTTTTCTCCTCCTCAGCATCTTCAGCATTTCTTTCCCTGAAAGATTTGGTAATTGTACACAATATTATGAAAAAAATTTTTTGTTGTTTGGGTTTTGTGTTTACTTTTTTGTTTTGTTTTACACACTTATACATCTTGAGTCTTCTTACCCTAGGTTCTGTGAGGCAGGTGACATAGCACAACCAGAACCTCTTTGTTCAGAACACCAGAATAATGAGCCTATCTCCTGTGTGCTCTCACTCAGTGTAACCCAAGTGCACCAGCTTTTCAGAATGCATCAGTTAGTACCTCCTTGCAACATGCCCTTTGAACGTTTCTTCAGGCGAGAGACAGAAACTGAAATATCTGCAATATAGATATTGGAGTTCTTAGACTGACACCTATTCCAAGTTTAGAGTTGGCTATTAGGAGAGCATAAAAATATTATAGGTACAGCACAAATAAATCAAATAGAAACACACTCATTTACAAGCAGGTTTTATCACTGCAACCATTATCCCAAGCATTTCAACATACAACACGCTCCCTGATGCTCTGGTGCAATGCAACAGATTCTTCGTATGGTGCCACGGTAAAATGGTTTTGCTCTTTACTTCTACTGACTGAATTTCTCAAGAAGCTGAATGAACCCTGGATTGCTCTTAGCAATCCCAATGTTAAAGCCTTTTCTCTAGGATGTTATTTCCATTGAGTTAACATTAGCAGGGAGGCATGCCAAGGGGCACTTGGCAATGCCAGAGGCACATATGAATGAGCACCCACAAATAAATCAGATCAATAGGACATTCTGCACTGACATGAACAAAAAATGGCTGTATATCTTTGTATTTGGTTCCAACATCATGTCTGAGTTATGCCTCAAGCTCACGGCACCTCACCTTGCTTTCTGTTCAAATTTGCCAAACATCAAACCAATTCAACTCATTAATTTCATCTNAAAAAAAGGCAAATATAAATCTCAGTCAGCATGAAGATATCCCAGTCACTTTTCACTCTTCAAATCAAAACCTGCCAGGAATGCTGACTAGTATTAGAGTGGTAGACATCAGTTTGGATGCTCCCATAGTCAGCATTTGCTATAGACTCACTAAGTCTTTGTCTAACACATTCTATTGTACAAGAATGAAAACAACTTGAAATTTCCCTGCTTTGCCTTTTTGATTGACACTCATTGCCACAACTCTGTCACTGCAGTAAGAGCAATAAAGACATCCATAAAACACCATATTTACTACTTTTACCTTCCATAGGCTAATGATAAGAAAGAAATGCACAAAAGCTTGCATACACCAAAGGGTAGGGTAGTGAAGCATTGGAGAGCAGACACATCTCCAGCACAATGAACATACCCAGCATGGGCAGCTGGGCCTGGACATGTGGACAGGGAGGAGAGGAGGGAAACCTGAAGAAAAAGGAGAAGTTAACTGACTTAAGGCAATCCCACTTTGCAGAGGAGTTTGGAAAGTAATGGAAGGGCTGCGGATGTCTCCAATAAAAACATCCTAGTAAGGAATTTGACCAGACACCATCCAATAATCAGGAAGGAGCATTATCAGTTCTCCAAGAGGACTCGGACTGGAAGACTTTCATGTCTGCTTTAAGTGCTAGTCACATTCATTCAGCATCTTTTTAACCCCCAATTATACAGAATTTGCATTACTGTGACATCTAGAAGTTTCTATATTCCTGTTCAGTCATTATTAAGCAGATAATAATTGAAAAGAGCTGGAGCCTCTCTTCCCTTAAAATTTTTATATCCTAAGTGTAAGACAAGGGCAGCAAAATCAATTTCTAGTTGTTGGTTGAATTAATAGCCATGCTGTCTCCAGTCATATTGCAAATGAAATGCAATTTTCTTATCTGGAGTTAATATTTCTAAAGAGCAAGGGAAAGATAAGTCTGTCCTGAATATAAAATTTGTTTTCAAGTGCAAAGTAAGCAGATGGGCTGGCTGTGTATCAGGAGAGCCATATCACTCAGTCAGTGGGTAATGTCCAGATAACATATTAACACTTCTCCCAAGCTACACCCATCAGACCCCTATGTTTTAAACAGCAATTCAGCAAGTAAGATCTTAAACTATCCATAATTGCCAATTTTGTTCATATTTCTTCAATGCTTGTTTGTTTGTAAAAGACTAGCCAGGCTGTCTGGGAACAGCTTGGCTGCATCATGGACTGAGAAATAGGGCCTGACTACCATAGGAGGGGAGGCCAGCAGTGTCAGCAGATGGCCAGGAACAGAGAAAGCTTCCAAGCACACAGTATGCCAAAACTTTGGCAATTTTCTTTTTGTCAAGCAGCTTCCAGAAACACTAGATGTAGCTGAATCTCTTCACACTGGCCAAGATTAAAATATGAGAGCATAGTAGAATCCCACAAAACACTACCACTTCCTAAAAATATTTAGGCTGCATAGTCTAGGCAAGATACTGCATGACTACAGCAGTTCCCTCTCCAATACTAGCTAAAGAATTAAAAAAGTAGAGAACATGACTGCATTTTCAATCTGGTGGCATAAGAAGACCAACAGCAAGATCCTGTTCTACCTCGAAGACACACCTTGATGTGATGGAAACTAAACAATGGGGCTGAAATGAGGATTCGCATCAAAAGCATATCAAGACACTGCTGAAGATGCATGTGCTTCACATGCAATGAGTAAACACAAGTCACAGTACCCATAAAAGCATACCAGACATCCCACTCATTAGCATTGGTCATCAGTTTATTATTTTAGTATTAAAAAAAGTTTTTCCAGTTGTCTGACAGCAAGATAAGAAAATCCATACCTTCAAATTGTGACTCCTGCTCAGTTTTGTGATTTTAAAAAAAAACAACCAATAGCAACTGGGTGAGTCTAAGGCTGCATAAAAAGAAACAGTGATACCATCACTGCTGCTATTAGACTGAAGCCAAGACAAAGCATTTGAACATCAGCATCTTGGTCCACAGTTTCAGCTAGCACTAAACAATGAATGGATATGTACAAAAGAGACTTCTATCTTTTCATTTCAGCTTGGTATCATAGAGAAACACAGACAAACTGTAAGAGTTGCATGGCTTGTATCACCTCCGTTCTGTTGCAAGGTAAAATTAAATCTAATTTATACTTCACATAAGCATTTACAATCCTTAGCCACTGTTTTGTGGAGGTTATCTGAATTTGTCAGAGTAAGGCAAGATAAACAAGATTCATACAACAAAGATTTGGCTTTGGGAATTTTTACAGGCCCTTTCCTGATCCTCTTAAAAGCTTTACTGGAAAGTTGTAAAGATGAAAATGAAACCCAAAAATACTTACTCACAGGTTTCAGGAAGCTTCTACAAGCTTGTGATGAAACAAAGATGTAACAGTATGGCTTAACAACAAGTCCTATTTCTTCCATCCATCCTTCACCCACTGACAAGTCAATGGCCTGCAAATGCAAGTTCCAAGCTCCCAGTAAGTCCCCTGTGTCACAGAAGCTCTGTTCCTCCAGCATCCACCACCTTTTATTAAGTCAGTGGCCTTAGATACAGAGTTTCACTCAATATAAAGCTAAGGTGTAAGGATTTAACTTCCTAAATGTATATCCCACACTGAAACAAGTCCAATCCAAAGTAACATGTTCCTCAAGAGCTATTTCCAGATACAGCTTCTCTCAAATTCACTGTCCTTCCTCAGAAAGAAGCAAACTTGCCTTCATTTCTGTGTCCTGTTATAGCAGCCATCTGTCAAGCAAGCATTTTAGTTCAAAATAATAGAAGCACAATAAAGATTCTATCCAACCCTCATCTACAAATAGCTCTTCAGGGAAAAAAAAAAAAGAAAAAAAAAGACAACAAAAAGAACAACACACCATCCACCTGCTTGAATATCAAATTAGTTCAAATGCTTAAGAGTTATGACTAGAAGTAGTCCTTTCAACCAGGAAAAACTTTGTTCCAGTTTAAACTGAAAAAATAAAAAAAATAAATTTGGAAAGATCAAACAGCTATACATCTCGCCAGGAATTTGGAGTTTTTGCAAAATTCAGAATTTACAAGTACCACTCTAAGAGGTGTCCAAAGCCTCCTCCTGCGTGCCACTTTACACAACATTTTCAACACAGGCACTACATAACATGATACTCTATTGTTTTCTCTCTCTGCAACTGTCTTAAAAAAAGCAGTTGGTTCAAGTACTTGATTCTAAACCTACAGGAGAGCAACACTACAAAGTCTTTCCCTTCATACCCTTGAGATTAATGGAAAATGTGCAAAATAAGACTCAAACTCCTAAACAGCACATAGTTCTGTCCGTGATGCTATGAGAAATAAACCAGTGGTTTTATTACAAGCAAAATAATTTAAAAAATTGAGCAAGGGTTACAAATAGAGAATTTATGTTTTTTTGGGTTTTTGTCTTATCTATAGGTGTCTCGCAGAGTTGTAGAGTACCAGGTTCTGTCTGGAACCGGTGCCAGGGTCCATCCGGCCAGAAACAGGGCATTGTATAATGTATATGGATAAGGAAACCCCTATGAGGGCATGGTCGGCCATGGGGGCTGCCACCTTGACCAGGGCCCCACCTCCCGGCACGGCACAGCCAACCAGGGGGAGGGGAACACCCTTTCTGGGACGTAGGTGGTGACGTTTCTTGGACCCTGGGGACCTGAGCACCCAGTATGTACTGTTTACCATCTTCCTGTTTGCCTTAACTTTTTGTTTTATATTTTGCTGTTTCTAAATTTAAATAAAAGATTTTTCTCACAGATGCCTTGCAGATCCTGAGCCATGGAAAGGACAATTGGTATTAAGAGGTTTCAAAAGAGCACAAGAAAAGAGGGATGGGGGGGGGGAAGGCGAACAAAAACGTGCATTTTTCTGCAAATCATACAGCACACAAGTCCATGGCAGCTTACCAATTCACACAGCTCACGGTTTGAGAGCTCACCAAAAATAACTGAAGGCTCACATGATGCTAATGCAGCATGAATTTTTATTGCTGAGATAGGATAAAAGTTTTGCCACAACAGACATAAATGTTTTTGAGTTCTACCTGTCATGCTGGACTGGTGAGGAGTTTCCCTGACCTAATGAATGACCTTCAGTGAAGAACCCTAACCCTGAATACAATCTGATTGCAAAGGGAAACTTGCATTCCCTACTGTTTCAAGAAATGAATCTGTACACTCACGTTCCTGCTTACAAGAATTTTCTTTTTAAAAAATTTTTTAAAAA
>VXAU01003990.1:140828-164955 GCA_013399695.1 Formicarius rufipectus | reverse complement strand
GGAGCCCTGAAGAAGAGATACAAAANTGAAACAACACCTCAACCTTGGCCATACTGACCACCATCAGTGGCCCACTTTGCCCTCCAATCAGGAGATGTGGAGACACACAATCTATAACGCTGCTGTCTCCTTTGAAACCACACGCAGAATCAGTCTGGAGGAGAAAAGACACCGCAGAAAGAACCGTGCCTTGACAGTGCCACCTATGGAGACTTTCTGCTGTGCCTTTTGCAACCAGACTTGCCTATCTCACATTGTGTGAGGGCGGAAAACAGCTTGCTTTCAGGAAGCCTGTCTGGAAAATCAAAGAGGCCTTGGAAAAGCGTATTGGGAAGTTCCCAAGCCTGATAAGACTCAATCAAGCCTACAGACATCTGCTTCCTCAGTATCTCCAAGCTGCCTGCAGTTGACAAGATTTATGGTTTTCTATGTACTCCCTAGCCCGGATGGAGTCTCATTTTATCAATCCCTTTGTTTCTTCTGTCTCATGTTTGTTAAATATGGACTAACCTTGTATTCCTGAGCTCCCTCATAATAAGCATATTGTATTCTCTTAACTGTAATCTCTCCTCCCATCCTTTAGCATAAAACCAGCACCTGAGATGAATATTTACTCACTGAACCTATATATTGTATCATGTTGCTTCAATAAATATCTCTGTTTGCCCCTTCAAATGGAGATCGGAAACTGACCACTACAGCATTGGCCTTGTCAGCCATCAGCATGCTTGCAGCAAGTGTGGGTAAAACCTACCCAAATCTTCATTCGCAAAGTCTAGTCATGATGATGATGACTCATTGAAAATCTATTTAAATTAGTGACATTCAAAACCAACAGAAAATTTGAAAGACTGCTGCTTGTTAAAAACACAAACTATAGGCACCTGACTATATTTTTATCTGTTTAAAAAGGAAGATGAAGAGTCTCACTTGGCTATATCTTAGTTTATTTCAGGACTGGCATACTGATTTATGACTTTTTGCTTTCTCCTCTGCAATTGTCAGCATATATTTGTCAAGCTGTTGAAAAATGCTGAAATTGTATAGCAATTTTTCTTCTGGTATTTGTTTAAAATGTTTAACTTGATGTATGACTGAAAGTGTGACTTGCTCCATGCTATGCTATTTGTAATGCTGCAATTAAAACTGCTTGTAAGTTTTCTCATTTTTAGTGGAAAAACTGATTGAAATTTCCTATATGTGCTCACCTTTCCCACAAGGTTTAATTGGACCTTTAAAGAAAGAAAAAAAGGTTGTATCTGCTTGTTGAAATTGTTAACTTAAATATTCATGTAAGATGGCAGTTTGTTTCAAGCCTTGCCTCCTGGTTGAAGTGTAAAACAATGAAGAGTGACAATAGTGTTCTTTCAAGATAATTTATTATAAATACGTTTCTTGAGGCTGCATGTTTATTATATAAATATGCCCTAAAACAGACTATCCATTAAAACTGGGCTTTTACCTCCCATTCCTACAATCCAGATTTATCAGAAATTCACCCCCTATGAAACCCAACAGGTTTCCCAACAGGCCTGATTCCTCTCACTTGTTTTAGTTCTAAACTATAAATATTGTTTTTTCACTCCTTAGTGTGGAAATCTGGCTATATCCATTTTACATGCTTACTGGAGAAGAAAACTGCCTAATCAGATAGGAAAACAGTTGGCCGTGTATAAATCAGGGTTTGCTGAGGATTTCAAAGTGTGAAACTGGCAGACAAGCACATATCCTAGGAGTTCTGCCTTTCCCCAGCTTCCCTGTAGAGAATTCACATGGCAAATCTGACCACCAGAGCCATCTGTATAAATACATGGGTGTGTTGTCCTGAATTAACATGGCAGCTCTACTGGGGAATGTAATGAAGGTCTTACTTTTTAATTTCCCCCCCAGACAGTCTGAAATACAGATTTATATACCAAGAATAGGAGTCTTATCTTGATTTTGATGAAGAAATTAATTGTGATGTGTTTTACTACCAACTAGTCTAACAGAAACCCCAAAGTTAAGTTCAGGATGCTCCTTAGTGATGCTCCAGGGATGAATTTTACCCTCTCCTGTCCTGCAGATCAGTAACACCATGATACTGAAAGTAATGCTGTGCTACAAACATCTTTCCTTATACCCAAAGGGAAAAAAGAAGAAGCCAGAACTTTTTATATACAAATGGTTTTACTGTAAGGTTGCCTGCTCTATTCAGTCTACATTCCTTCCTAACATTCATGTTAAAACAAAGTTAAGTAAAGATTCATGTTGTAGTGGTGACAGGAGGAGTTGTTATACAAGATGTAGAGTTTCCCTTGGATTTCATGTCACAATTTTTTCTCATTACTTAAACAAGAACTACATTGAAGTGGTGCAGGTACCAGGCAATAAAGATTTCCCTTGGTGCTGACAAACTCTGAGACCACAAACGGAGGTGCTTACATGCTGCAAGAGATATTGCATAATGTTCTTTTCCTTTAGGCTAGGGATTGCTGTCACAAAGGAAACATCTTTATATAAGAACTACTATTGTAGCAAAAAACATTTAGTTCTCATTATAGTTGAAGATTTCAATTCCAGTATGTTTTATTCAGTAATGTATGGAAACTATTTCCAAGCAAGCAGCTTTTACCCTGCCTTATTTATTACACTGTCCTTGGAGTTCCTTCAATTATTGCCAGTAATTCTGCTTTATTATTTAGTGATACCCAGATGCAACAGAGGAAGTATTTTTTTTTCCTTTTCCCCTGAAATGTGAACATTGTGAAAACTCTTTCTCTAAAAAGACAGCTTGAATACAGCAGTATTTTAAGCTGAAAATGTTCTTCTGTCTTGAATGACTGAGACCTAGTGGTGGTTAGTGGTTGGTTACAACTGCAGCGTATGCCTGCTTTCTGCTATGAAGAGCGCTTCTTTGAAATAAAGGTTTGAAGGCATGGTAATGAGGATAGACTAACAGATGAAACGTAGGTGGGTAGGTGGAATAACTGCTGCTGCCTTTCTCTGTTACCTGTTAGACATAATATGGAACAAAGTGTTGTTACACCATGTTAAATTTTGTTACAAATCAGATCCTACAAACTTCATTCTTTTTACTGTGATTGCTGTAAGTTCCTGTCAGCCTGATATGACAGTGTCAGAATCTCACCTGGCAAAAATTGTCTTACTGGTTTTGGCTTTGACAATTTAGCTTGGTGAAAAATCTGCTTGTAGAAGCTTTGCTCCAATTAAGATGGCAGAATATAGAAAAATTCAGTAAATTTAACAAAATAATTATCTTCTTTCCCATGTGGTGCTGCAGGAGCCTTCAGAATTCCACTTTCCAGTGATGATATGTTTCTGTTTCTGCTCTGGAATTCAGCATTCTGTTCTGGAATGCTGTATGGTTATATTTATAGCTTATATGTTTATAAAATATTTATAAAATTAAGGTTAGGGTTAGGGTTTTAAACCCTGACAACAGGGTTTTTCTATGTTTTAGGAGTTCTAAATATCCAGCAATAAACCTACTGGTAGTAAAAGGAGTTTCTAAAAATAGCACTCAGTTCTATTTTGACTCTGGGGAAAAAATATTTTGGTTGTGTTTTAGGCAAATTTATGGATAGCTAGTTTCATTATATTGGATTTTTGCTTCATCAGGTTCAGAGTTCTATACCACCTCTGGACTCAAAAGTCATGCAGTTATAATTGCTATCTCAGATGATAAACTCATCACTGTGTGGTTAATATATCTTTGCAATGGAAGTAACCTTGACTGAGTAATGAATTGAAGTAGGTTTGGACATCAATCACCTGCTATACTGTAGAGAAGACATTTCAGTAGGTTTCTAAATGTCATCACTCCAAGAAAGACTATTTTAAAGAAGGAGAGAGGTTTCATTATTCAAAGAAAATACATTTTCTGGGATTAGTGAAAAAATTTATTTAATATTTTATGTAAGTTCCTGATGTCCTTAGGGAGTCCCAAGACACAAAGTTCTGCTTTAACAGATGGATGTATTAGGTATGTAGACTTTCAAAAGGATGAATTTTAATTTCAAAATGTTAATTCAATCAGCTGGATATTGAGACCTGAAGGTATTAATTCTGATAATATTTTATTAATCCACCTGTAGGCTAAAAGTGAAGACTTCTGTTCCTTACTGATTCCCTGCTCTCCTAGTGCTGATTTGGTTTATTTTCACCACAAAAAAAAGAAAATTAAAATACTGAGCTAAAAGTTTATTGAAACCAACTGGATCAAAGTTAGTTGTGGTGCAATAGATAAATCACTGCTCTCTCAGGTGCTGGGCTGAAGTTCAAGATATTTGGCTCAGATTAAGTTATTGGTCACATCTCACATACCTTAAAACAGTGGGATGTTCTGCTTGAGAAGGGTTGGAAATCGAGCTAGCATGAATGATCAATTGTTTCTTAATTTTAAGTGGTCTTTTCAGACTTGAACCTATTTTTGATGAAGAACTAGGAAATACAAATGGTCCTACTTGCGTTATCCTTGGCTTCTGAGTTAAATGAAACAAAACAAACTTGTCTCATTATTCTGCTTTTCCAGTCAAGTGTGTGCAGGATTTTGAGCAACATGCTACAAATGTTAAAGTTCTCTTTACCTGAAGATTTCCTCATTTTTATACTTCTTTAATTACAGAAGTGCTCTACTTTACCAGTAAGGTAGATGTTCTTTAAAGAGAAAAATGTAAAAAGGTATTTTTTCCTTTTATTTTGATATTTGCCTGATTCATAACAATATAAATACACGGGATGAAAGTCCTAAGTCTGCTTTTTGAGTCCAGATCTACTTGCGCGCTGTAACTGTGAAGAGAAATGGAATTCCCATATTTCAGAATTTTGTTCTGTAAACTCCTTGTATGTTTCGCTTTTAGATGAATGGACCTGCTGTCATGAGTAATGACTGCCTCTCTGCTTACTGTGGTTTGTGCCAATGTTGTCTCTGTTATATTACAGGCCATCCTTTCAGCAGTATGAGCATAACATTTACTAATTAAGTTCTGTAGAAGACAAAGGGTTTGTTTCTTAAGGTCTGAGCATTTTTGTTTAACTGATTTTATCCCTCCCCACTCCCCCTCTCCCTTTTATTTGAAAAACATTATGGTTATAATCAGACAGGGTTAATAAGTACCATTTTAGAATATATTGTGAGTAGAATTCCTTTTTGGTCATCTAGTGACTGCATCAATTTGTGACTGAGGGATTTGTGTTTGGGATTACGGAGTGGGTGCTCTGTTCAGGTGTCCACACGCTTCTGCTAAGCTAACCAAAAAGTCAGTGCTGGCTTTCCTCCGTGATACCAGAGACTTCCTAATTTAACATAAACTCTGCTGCTACAAACTTAATTCATCCACATTGTCTGACAAAGATTGAAAAATCAGTGTGAGTTTATAGAAATTCATGCTTTCTATTGCTTTCTATTTTCTATAAGTCTGCACTGTTGACTTATTGCCTTAGATTGCAGCTCTACTATAAATTTATTCTGGTCTACTTTCTTTTCATGCCTCTGACTCCTACTGGTGTATTTATGACCAAATATTGGATCAAATTCAGGAACTGATCCAGTTAAATCAACTGAGAAAAACAGAACAAAGTTAGCTTTGATTTGCATCAGTTCCCTAATCATGTTTGTTGTGTTACTGCATTTGTGTCAGGGTAAAAGAAGGATATTGATAGAAGAAACAAGCAGTCAAAGGTACTGAAGGAGTATTTGTTTCTGTGTCAATTCCATTAACTGATGTAGAGTGTTCACATAACTTGGATCACAGAGTTACACTGGATCCCAAGCAGTGTCCCTGGATATACATAAGAAACATGAGTGGAACAATTTGTATGGAATCACAGAATTATCAAGGTTGGAAGAAACCTTCAAGATCCAACCATCAACACTCACCCCTAAACCATATCCCCAGGTGTCAAATCCAGTCAGCTCTTGAACATTTCAAGAGACAGTGATGCCACCACCTCCCCGGCCAACTTATTCCAATGCCTAACAACTCTTTTACTGAAGTTTTTCTGAACCTCTCCTGATGAAATTTAAGGTCATTTCCTCTTGTCCTTTCTTTTGGGACATGGCAGAAGAGACCTCCGGTAGTTAGTTGTAGAGAGCAATGAGGTCCACCTGAGTATCCTCTTCTCTAGAGTAAACAACCCCAGTTCTCTCAGCTGCTCCTCATAGGACATGTTTTCTAGATCTTTCACCTACTTCTTTGCCCTTCTCTGGAGTTGCTCTGGCACCTCAGTGTCCTTTTTGAAACGAGAGGCCCAAAAACAGTACTTGAGGTGTAGCCTCACCAGTGCTGAGTACAGTGGCACAATCACTTCCATGTGACTCTGTGTTATTATCAATTCTTTATTCCCAGTTTTCTCAGTGATTCTCATGAAATTCCAAACTGATAATAAGAATAAGAAGAAAATTCTCTGCTGGATCAAAAAGAAATTTAACTTGTATTTTACTATTTTCTTTTTCATAAAAGTTTTTGTAACAGTAATATAGTGAAATTTCTTAGGAAAAAAATTACATTTTTGTCTTTTTATGCAATTCTCCATAGGATAAACATTCTCATTTCCTCCCTCTCTTTTCATTCCTTTTTCTTGATGTTACACAGTATTTTCAAGTTCATTAAAAGATTATATTTTTTAAGGTTATCACCAAACTTGGGCCTCTGGAGTGGATTCTTAATACTCCCAGTCATCACAGAGTTCATCATGGTAAGATAAAAATGGAACATTTTTTCACTTGGTGTGTTTTTCTTCTTTTTTTTTTTTTCCTTCAAGGTCACTTTCTATAGTAATAATGTAAAAATGTACTGTAAAATCATTTCTACAGAAATATTTCAATTTTGACCATTACTTCAAAAATAGTTGCTGTTCGGGTAGAAATTCACAGTATTAAAAATCTTTTTTAGAACTTAAGTTTAATTTAAATATTTTTATGTTTAATTATTGAGCAGAAATTAAATCTGGATAACATGAAACAATCTGAAGGCTGAGAAAAACAATTCAATGTTTGTAAATATTAGGAGTGATAGAAAAATATCCTTTCCTGACTACTGAAACATCATCAACATACATGCTTTTGCGTTCAAGTTCAAGCACTGTATGTGTGAAAAGACATGGTTATGATTTAGAACTGCTAAATTTTTTAGTGGAATTTGGTTTCAGCTGTCAGTCCACACAAATGCATGATGATTAACTTTTCATCAATATTCAGAGGCATTCAGGACTGTACAGCATGTGTAAATTGGATTAATAACTCCACTGTATACTGAAAAATGTCATGAACATATCTGAGGAGTAGAAGTGAATTTTATAGATGTCCTTGGTTCATTCAAAGTGCAGAGATAATAAGTTTTTTAAGAAACAAGAGAATGGAAGAACAATTTAAAACAGACATATGCCATTATATGTAAAGAGCTTACAATTAGTGTTTATTATATCCTCCAAGTGTAAAGTGTTTATGGCCCTATGTAGACTTTTTAAAAAGTCTGAGGTGCAGTAAGTGTCTAATCCTTAAAATTTGCACAACTACTGGTAATCCTGGAGGGAGAACCCCTGCTCTTATTTGCTCTGCTGTGATTCTAAACTAATCTTCTGATCCTGATTGGAGTTAAGCTGAGTCACTCTGGAGTTGATCAAGGGTTGTATAGATCCTCCAGACAATCTCCTCAGACTTGGGGATACGCAATCAATGTTTCTTTTCTCATACCTTTGAGGAAAGCTGATATGCTCTCTAGCAAACATAGAGGGATCAGTTTTCCTCACACTGAAATTAATAATAATGAAGGTAGGTTCAGACATATAATACAGAAAATAGAGACAGCTGACAGCCATTAACAAGTTGATCACACATATATGTATTTAGGCTATATTCTATTTGGTATAAATTGGTGAAATTATTTTGTTTGCTTTTTGATTTGTCTTGATAAAAATATTTTGAATCGGTTTTACTCTCCAAATTAATCCTTTTATTTCACAAAAATTTTGGGTATGACAGGTTGGATCTGTATATTTGAATCTAAATAGAAAGAGTGATAGGCCAGTAAAAAAAAAAAGAAATTCTATGGAAATATAAGGATTTGTGGGTTAGCTGTCTTTTGAAATTATTTTTAGATTAGAAAGTGATGTTAATGATGATTTTCCTTCATAATTCAGTTGCATGTATTTTTCTATATGCCATTACTTGTCTCATAAATTATTTTTGTTATAGGTAGAAATCCTTACTGCATTGACAAAAATTATGGTGGCGTACTCATTATCTGGGACAGGATATTTGGTAAGTAAAAAAAGCTTTTCTCTCTTATATTTAGTTAGGGTGTCAAAAATATGTATACTTTTGAATTTGATTGTTGACTGTTCTTTTATTTTCTTCTTCCATCAGGAACATTTGAGGCTGAAGATGCAAAAGTTGTATATGGCTTAACACATCCAGTAAATTCATTTGATCCGATCATGCTCCAGGTGCTACAATTTGTGTCACTGACTTGTATCTTCAACAGTCAGTCATGTTCAAAATAAACTCCTCTCTTAGGCACAGTTGTGGCTGTCCTTGTATTGCTGCACATTATCTAATTTTTTCAGTATTTGATCACAAGACAGTAATTTCTACTCACTGCACTGAGTATATGCAGAGGTTGTAGTAACCACAAAAACACACAATAATAAAATTAGCAACTAATTACAATGGTGATATAACAGGCTTTAGACTTAACGATGTCTGTTTTGCAATGTGCAGCAATACATAGATTAAAATATATTTCCTCTGTTGTCTTTCTTCTCTAAATATTTCTATTTCATAAATAATTCCATGGTGTAATATCTTTACTGTTCATATCTCTTCTGCATATTTGCAGTTCAAGGTACTCCAGAATTATTTCTGTTGACATCATTATATCGCAGCTATCATGGTCTCAACAAAACCTCCAGAACAGGCTGAAATAACTTTTTACTTAAAAAAAGGGAAGGAAAAAAAAAGTACTTAATCCTTCTTAGATGTATTGGTTCAGGTTTAATTTAAGCCAGAAAAAAATTCTCTGTAAAAGCCTGAGGGGTAGAGGAGTCCATATTTGTCTTTCATGACTGTTCATCCAAGGGGTTTTCTCAAAGAATCAGAAATTCTACCTGCATGGCTGTCTGGGCTGGAAACTGGAAGGATGTGCAATTCTATTCATTCCATTCAGATACTGAGAAATTTAGCTACTGAGAGTACATGAAGTCAAGGCTTCAGTAACCAAATTCTAGTTTAAAACTACCATAACTATACAATATGCCATTAAATGCTCTGATTTGATTATAGACGAGACAGATGGAAAACGGCTATTCCTCTGGGCAGAAGTCATTGTATTCCTCACAGTAAACCCAGGGCTTGATATGGCTTCTGCCTATTTCAGCCAGGTTTTCTGAACTGTCTTCATCTATTTCTGATTTATTCTCTTCACGGAGTTTGAGAAGTCATTTATTTGAAAGCTAAAAAGAAATAAAATATGTTTTATTAAACTTTATTTTACTAAAGATGAAAAATTACATGATTTTTTTTTTTTTTTCTAGCTACGTCCCTTAGCTCATATTTGGAACACGTTTTGGGCCACACCTGGATTCTGCAATAAGCTTTCTGTCTTATTCAAAGGGCCAGGCTGGGGACCAGGCAAACCTAGACTTGGCCTTCCTGAGGAAATCCCGGTGGTAAATAGAACATGCACAGGCTTTCAGTTGTGTGTAATTTACTTGGACCTCTTAATGCTACTGGATCAATGTTAAAAACTCTACACATGCTATTTTAAATTAGCAAATTAGCAGTCATAAAGCATGGGGGAAGATGAAATGGGAGCAGAAACTGAAGGAAATGAATGTTTTAACTGTGGTTTTTGACTTTTTATTTGAAGGGAAAAATTTTTTTTTTTTCATTACTCATTTCCTGAAGAGATTTTCAAAATTTTTCTATAGAGTACAGGAATTTCTCTCTCTCTCTTTTTTTTTTTTTTTTTTTTCTTTAATCTGTGGTCATGCATACACACACAGTTAAACACTAGGTAATATATGAGTTTGACAGTAGAATATTGTGCGATTGTTTGTATCCCTTTTTGAGATTTTAAGTATAAAGAATATTAAAGAATAACAGGCTGGAGCAGATCACTCTTGAAGGCTAGTATCTGTTTTGCTTTATACAGGTCACTGGAAAAGAAGTTCCCTTCAATCCAATTGTACCTGCTTATCTTAATTGCTATGCAGTTGTACATTTTGCTGTAATAATGGACTTGTACACTGAACTTCTTGCTACTGTGACTGTAAGTAATTCCTACCTTTATGAAATGACATCTTTAACATATGGTAACATGTTTAAAGCATTGAGTAGAGGGTCTGCAGCCTGACTTGTATCTTATTTTAACTGTTCAAATAATAAGTAGATTCTGCAAAAAGAATCAACATAAATGGCTAAATATATAATTCTATAATATTAAATGTACATTTGATATTGGTCAATAAACAGCGTCTAATAACCATATCAATTATTTACATATGAATATAATTAAGCAATTATATTAAAAAATAATTTTCCCAGCAGACATATGTGTCTGCTTCAGTTTTTAAGACCTCATGAGGCTTGAAACTATGTAGGTTTTAAGATGTCAAGACTGATCATACTATTACTTACCAATAATGCCCATGATTTAGAAGGAAGAATGCAAAGGTCTTGCAGAGCTTACAGGTGGGAAGGTTCATGTCAGCATGAGTTCAGAGTTGGAGGAACACAGTCAGGGCAAGTTCTTCTTCCAGTTGCCTGCATAGAACATCATTGATAAAAATACAACAAGGAAAGGCATGTGTTTACCACCTTGTGTTTGGGCTGATGGGACCTCCCTGGTAACTGGTTCTTCTATGGATACCTGGCAGCCTCTGAGGTGAACTACAAGGCCATCTCCACCTTCAGAAAGTTAAACAGCAGTCCTGTGTTTATGTCACCCCAGTTAGCACAGGCAGACCATAAGCATTCCAGGGGCCTCTTGGGTTCTTCAACCTCTGCTCTACTGTGGACATATCTTGTCCAAGTATGCTCACCTGGCAATCTCCAACCCTTGACCAGCAGTAGCTACTGTCCCCAGCCCACCTCAAGAGACACTGCAGCATGTAGCATTCCTGATGTAATATAAAAGCTACCTCAGGCATACGCTTCTGATTAGTATAAAGTTATTCTACATATTTTGTTTACCTCTGCAAAGGGTCACACTGCAACTGTAGGGAATTTGGAGATTACTAAGTCATCTCAGGCTTAGTCTATTCTAAGTTGTTTCTGAGGACAGGAAATTAAGTTAAATATAAGAATAAATATCTCCACTGTGTACAAGTTACACTGTATACAAGATTGCCATTGTTCTTATATTGAGAAAAGTCTCTACAAGATTTTCTGGTTATGCTTCTGGATTCTTACATACCAGAAGCAACTCTTATTTGTGTAGAGATCAAACTGTGGCTTTGAGTTTTTTCATTTGTTTCTTTTTGGTGATTTTTCTTTTACTATGTTACTGTTGCTTTTAGCAGCAAGAAATAAGGATTCTGATCATGAGGGTTTTTCCTCTTTTATTATTTTTACTTTTTGCCTTTGTCTGGTCCTGGAAGGAAAAATGGATGGTCCACATTATTTTTTCTGCTGATAAATGCAGCTGTTTAAGAATAAGTAATAAGGGAAGTTGAAAAATGCACCCAAGCCCCAGATGATCATTACATTATTTCAGTCATGGAAGAAACATCCTGAAGATATGCAATTTATGAACTTATTTTAAAAAAGCAATTTGAAAATTCTCTGCACAAAACTGGGGGGTAATAAGGTAGTAAGAATAAGAAGGAGAGCACAGGGGATTAAAAGCACCTCATCTCAAGACATAAACCTTCAGCGTGGGTGTAGAAAGTGCTGGTCCCAAGGCAGAGTTCCAGCATCACTCTGCAGTACAGTGGGGAAGCTGTCATGAGAAGTAAGCTTGTGTATGAATAACTTCACTTGGCAAAAATCTTTCTTCAATATCAGTTTTCCACTACACCGAGTTATGAAATGTCTATGGATACAACTGGAACTTTCTGTCTGGCTATGAATTATGTCATAACTGAGGCATAGCTCCATAAATGGAGAAAACTGTTTTCCTCATCTTTAGGTATAAGTTCCATTTCATAATAGCTGTAAGACACAGCACACAGCTATTACATTTCTCATGTGATTACAGTTGCTCAGTGTTTGGTCTCACACCCTGCAGAAGTGTTAAATTTCAAGCAACCATATACCTTCTGTCTGAGTGACCTACATTTAACTCATGAAATGAGCAAAGCAAGAAAGAAAAATGCATATTTTCCACAGCAGAGAGTGTACAGTGTTTGTTTTCTATATAGTGATCTGCGCTACATCCAGTGAATAAAACTTGCTTCTGAGCTCTGCACATCTAGATCTGATCCAAAGCTCATTGAAGAAATGGTATTTGGATCAGTCCCAGAGAGAGTGCTAGGAGTGTAAAACTGCAGTACATTCAAAGCAAAAGTCTCATAGCTCCAGAACTGCACACATCACATAAATCAAAGTGAAGTGCACCTTAAACACATTTTGCAGTATCATTTTTATTTTTAATAGATACTGTAACATTTTCTGTGCTTATGATTCTGTAAACATGCAGACAGTTTCAGTTAGGTGAAAAGTGGTAAGGAGTAAGATGGATATCTTGAAAGCCGAGAATGCAATTAATGCATCCATTCCATAGGGAATCACCAAGGACTGTGTGTGGAATATTGCTAAGAATTTACAGGGTTTTTTTTCCTAGGAATTCTAAGTTAAATACGTTCATACAGCCAAGGTCACCTAAAAATTCAAATTTCATAGCATTGTATTAGCATTCCGAATCTGAATGTCGAAAGTGTCTGTTATATGACAACAGGACATCTGTTAATTTAGGAAATGTGGTGACATCATTCCTAGCAGTTCTTTTGAAACACTGGACAAATCAAGATGAGAAAATACATCTATGTTATCCTTCCAAAGGAGTAAAGTTCTTTGAAATTGAAAAGTCAGTTTGGAATATTTCAGTATTCATCTAAATACACATTTGGTGTAACATTCCCTTTATTTTTTTCATTACTAAAAAGCCATAAAATAATAATGCTATGGCATTCTGTTGATTACAAAGCCACATAAACTTCTTACTAAATTCTGTAATCCACTCCCCCTCCTTTTTTTGAGGCTCAAAGATACATTTAAAGCTTTCAATGAAATGAAAATCCAACAGAAATATTTTTTCTGTTTGATTGCAGCCAATAACCACATTGCAAAGTTGTGGCTGACATGTAATTGGGGAACCTGCTGTGGTCCCACATTCTTCTCTGTTTATACAAATACTCCAGTATATAAGTACTTATTTATTTTTTATATATTCATGCATACTATATTTAAGTGGAACAAGGATCCTAACTCTAATGAAGGTGTGAAAGACACATTCTTTTCTCACTGCTGCTTGCAATGCATAGATTTAATATATGATGTTAGTTTAGTGATATAACCCACTGGCTATTTTGTTGATTTTGGTAGAGTAATGCCTAGAACATGGATGCCTCAACTGCCAGCATCCACTTCATAGGGTGATACATGTTTGAAAGCAAATTAAAGAATTGAGGCAGCATATAACTGTACCGCTGGAGCTGTAAGAGAAAGTTAGGGACGCAAACTAATAATAAAATGTATGCTACATGGCTGGTTTTTGAAAAGCTGTTATTCCCAAGGGTTTTATAGTATATTTCACTGCAAATTTTGTGGTAATCCTTGACTAGGAGCACAAATGAGGGAATGCTTTTTCTTCATTGTATGTGAATGTGGTGTGTGTACCTAGTAAAGGATAACTGACACCTTCTACCTTCATGGTTCCCACTAAGGCTTTATACCTCACCTTTCATCCCTTCAGAAAGCTGAAGTTTTAGGAAGTGGAAAATTGTAACACTATGCTTGGGCATTTGAGTGCCATGCGTTTGTGTAAATCTGATGATAGTGCCAATTTGAAATTAACTGTGATCTGCGTGTTGTGCTTTAGAGTTCTCCAGTCCTTCATGTTTTGGACCACAGGGGGTATTGACATAGGATGTTTTACAAACAGTTAGTGTTCAAAATACCATGGTTCAAGTAGGAAAATATCTGAAGAGAAATGGAAATTGGCCTGAGAAAACAAAACTGTAAAATATCACACATGGCTCAGGTAGTTATTATACCAAAGAACCTCACGTAACATTTTAACCATTTAAAGATAAAGGCTTGTTTATATTTGAGCTTATTTTTTTTAAATTATAAGATTGCTTAATTTCTTCTGATTGACTAATAAACATTAAAATGTATTTCCATTCTGCCTTCCCCCCTTTTTTCTTTTTTTTTCTCTGGAACTCCATGTTTCAAACAGATATGCAATTTACTAGTTTTCTTTCAAGTATATGCTTTATTCTTCTGTGGTTAGATAAATGTGGAGAGTCAAATGATAGGTCCAGGCTCCATTTTTTTCACTTCTTAGAAGAAATACTTGAAGAAAGTTTGCAGGGTGACAACTCCAAATTCTAGTGTTTAATCCTTTCTTTATTTGTGAAGAGAAAGCTGCAGTCTGAATTACAATATTACAGTGTCCCTGTTATCAAGCTTATAATTATTTCAGTGTTCATCGACAATATAATAGAAAAACAATAATAAAAATTGTTACCATATCCTGAAAATATGTTAACTTTAAAAAGCTCATTTTTAATTTCTTTTTCACACTCTTCTAGAAAGGTGAAATAAAAAATATTTTTAAGCTAAGAAAAAAAGTACTTAATAGAATTTGTGAGTAAAAATACCAGTGAAATATGACCCCAAAAGTGTCTGCGTTGGGGAAGTGTTTCCATTATCCACTCATATCCAACTCTTAGTGCAGTACCAAATTTAGGCCTTTGACTTCCAGTCTAGCTAATAGCAAGAAATGGAACCATTCCTAAAATGCTCTCTCTTCACCAATTACAGTGAAAGTGTTGGTTAATAGCAGGTTTTCGGGCACTTCAGTGAAGGCATTTAAGGGTGACTTAGAAAGAATCAGCATCTCAGTTTTCTGAAACTGAAGTCACAAGAAAACCCAGATGCCTGGGACTTGGTGACTGCTTGTCTATTAGCCAGCTTGGAAACACAGGGAAGGTGGTACACCATGAAATCATACAGCTCTTTTAAATTGGAAATTGGGGACACCCTATTCCACACCCATATGAATGTACCCTAAGTACATTCATAGCATGTACTTTTGGATCCTCCCTGAAGACAAGTATTAGCTCTTGTATCAAAACCTTTGCAGTTTCATCTATTTCCCATAAAGCGTAATTTTAGCCATATCTTGTAATGTAGCACTTGATTGACACCTGGATTTGATGTTCAGTTCTCTTTCTAAGTGGGATACAAAACTTTACTCTGTTGTTCTCAGAATAGTGTTCTACCACTGTGGGAACATTTTTATGGCAGTCTGCAGGACCTGGTGCATCACACTGGGAACAAAGCAAAAGCTTCCCCACCTGGCCAGAATTAATAAGTTTAAAAGAAAACTGTAATTCTGCAACTTAAAAGGACAGTCTCTAAAGAGAAAAGTCTTGAATTCAGTCCTCATTCCCTGGAAAACTCCTTATTTGATAAGTAACAAACATTGAAAAATGTATCAAAGTATTTCTCAGAAATTAATGGGTGAGTTCCCTAATGCCTTTGCCAAATCATGTTTTTCTTTGCTCACTTCATGAATTTTTGTATGACCCAATTTCTACAGAAAGCAGGAGTTGAACTCACTGTGGCTAGATGAGCCATTAAAAAACTTCTCCTTTTATTAAATTCAAATAGAATCTGTCTGATTTTTATAAAAAAGCTCTGACCAAATATTTTGTCATTTCAAAACAAATTGCTTCATGCTAACAATGGAAAGTTTATCATTATGAGGGATTGGAACCATAGAAATGCAGTAAGTTTGATTCTCTCCTGGTATAAATCTGTGAAACAGAGTGGCTTGACAGATGTCATTTGTGAGATGTGTGTTCTGGCTTGTAAACTGGTGAGACTGCTGTTTAGCTTGCTCATTGCTGGGACTGAGTTTTCTTCATTCAATAGCTGTTTGTTAAAGATATCTAAGTAGGTGTTTGTGATTGTTCAGTAAAACAATAGAAGGCTGTCCAGCCAGAGTGTGTGGCTTGATGTGTTTTGCAAACATGGGCACTCTAAGTTCACGCAGCTGTAAAACTTGAGAATATCCTCCTGTGGCCTCCCACGCTCACAGATCCTTACCTTAGATCTCTTTGAGGGGTTGGGGCCACCACCGAAGGAAGCTGGTTGTGTCAATGAATAGGATTTATTGAAATCAGGGCAGACATTCATGGAGTTTTATTTTTGCCGTGCTTGCATTCTGGAAGTGCAAGATGCTGTTCATAAACTGTATTGCTGTTGAAGCAAGAAGGGATCCCTATAGCTCAGTCAGATCCATTACTTTTGGTTTGGTTTTTTAATGAAAAAAAAAAAATACTTGACACAATGTCAAAGATGGAACAAAAAAACTAATGAAATATTTAATTTTCAAAGGCAGCTGTGTAAAATACAAAAGAAAATTAGTAAATGAAAAAATTCAAACTTTACAATCAAAATAATTTCTGTTTTGATGAGTTTTATTTATAATTTTTTTATGTAAATTCTAAATACAAAGTCCCCACACTGCTTTTCATCCAAGTACTCACAGACTTGTTGATATTAAAAAGTGTTTTAAGTCTGATTGAAGTTAATTATATGAGTTGAAGAGTTTTGCTAAGTTAAGAATCAAGTATTTAGTTGTAATGAATTTTGTTTCTTCTCAAATGTGATCAGGTCATGTGAATTATTATTCTCGTAGATACATTGGTTTTGGTATCCATTGAGATTCAGGGATGACTGTTGTAAAGACCTGGTAATATAACATGAAATTAAAAGAACAGGGATGTTGAGATTTTTATCTAGAAATAAGTTTGTTCCCTCTTTCTAAAGTCATAAGAGAATCAAGTAACTTTGGAAATACACAAAGTGCAGAAGGGGATAGATAACATTAAACATTATTTTGGAAATACAGCATTCAGGAAACAACTCTTAAGGGGGTTACTCCAGATAAGTGTGCTATCCAGAGTAGATGTTTTTGTTGTAAAATTTAAACTTACAAATTACTTCAAAAGCAGATAGTATCACTGAGTGAGGAAATCAAAGTTACTGTTCTGTAATAACGCAATTTCTTTTCAGAAAATTAGTCTAAATGAATTCTTTGCCTATTTCTTTTAACAGATATTATCACAGGGAACTGTTCTCCTGCAAATTGGCTTTATCATTCTGTCCCTGGCCTCTTTTGGACTACTTATGGAGAACAAGTAAGATACAAAGCATGGGGTTCTTTCTTCTTTAATTATATATATAATTATTTATAATTCTATGGAAGTCTCAAGTGTGTCAGGAATTATATCACTAAAGAAATACAGATACACTTGGACACATATATTGTTTTCTGTAGACTAGAAAATAGCACATGACCAGCCAGTACCTAAACCCAGGTGTGCTCCCATAGCAGTTAGTGGCTACATCTAAATTGTCCTTTGCAGAAAAGTTTTGGGATGGTTAGTCCTTTCTCCCATGGTGCTTGCATGTCTCCCTCTGGGCTTGGGACTCTGGAAGGTGAGTGGGACCTTCCAACTGTCCCAAAGCTGTTCAAGGTCAACCATATTTTGTCAGTTCTGTGTAGCATGCCATAGGTGTTAGATACAGTGATGGTATATGAAAAGCACATAAGGTAGCTCAGAGTAGACTGAAAATCATGTGAAAGGTGTATGGTGTAGACTTAAGATTAAACTTAATCACTATGGGTTCAGATAAAAATTTGATCTTGACTACACGAGTCCAGTGAGATATATGTTATGAAGTAGTCCATAAAGGCACTGTGGCCCTACAGAAGAGTAAGTAGCGGCCATCATTTCTTACAAAGAAACGATTTGTCCTGCCACATCAGAAATGTGGAACAGAAGCTTCCTTTGAGACTAAGGTGCCAGTACTGCTTTTCACCTGCTGTTCATTGTATTTTCAGAAAGGAATACACTTTTACAGCTTGTAAAGTTTCTTCCAAGATACGTAAAAGTCTGCCAGTATGCCATATATGTGTGTAATGTAGGGAGTTAATAAAGTAAATTAGTAAAAATTAACAGAAATAGACCAATAAAAACTTTAAGAAAGATGACTTTATGTAAGTGCAGGACATCACAGACTAATTTTACTTTCTGTTTTTCCACTAAAGTTAACAAAAGAATAGATCGAATGTTAATCTGAATTGATTCCTGTTTCTAGGTCGAAAGCAGGAATTTTAGAAATCATCCGCTGCTTAGTCTTCATAAGTGTTTACAAACTTGGCTACTTTAGGAGTCTGTTTCCTTTCCTGGGTGATGCATACGAGGTAAGACATTTACTTTGAAATATCTATGCTGATTACTCTAGATTTTTTATAATTTTAGAAAAAGCAGAAACACTAAGCATTTATATTTTGCTTTCTTATTTTGTATTACACTATTTGAATAGAGTATTTTTTTCCTTATCCCTTCATTTTTCACTATGATTATTTTTAATAAAATTATTTGAGTTTTTCTACAAAGGTGCCAGTTTCCACAGAGAAAAAGTCATGAAAGTGTGTATTTATCATTCTTGCAAAAATAATACAATACTGACTGTATGCTTTGAAGTGAATAATGTAAATGCATTGCTGAATTTGAATTAATTCCCCTTTAATGGGAGAAATCTGGAAATGCTTGGAGTCTGGAATACTTAGATAAAAAATATTTTGTTCTATACTTAAACTGTACCTCTGAAGCATACTTTTAGCCATTGACAAAGAGAGGATACTGTACTGATTAAGTACACTTGTATGGTTGCTTTTTTTGTTCTTTTTGCCCTGTTGGTTTTTTTTGGCAAGTGTAGTCAGTCTTTTATGACCCTTTTTAGTATTATCAGAATTAAATAACAGTAATAATTAATGTAATTCTGATCTGAATAACATTACCAAGATGACAGTTACCAGCAAAGATTTTTATCAGTAAGGTTATGAATGGATTGCTAGACTAGTAGAACTGTTATCAGACATGTACTTTTTGGCTTAGAATCAGAAAAAATCAAATAAAGCAGTAGGGGCTGAAACTCAACCAAGTTCAAGATGGTTCCTTTGACTTGAAACTTCTGCAAAATTTATAGCAACTTTCCGAATTGAAGGTGTCTTGTAGTGGTGTTATTTTCCTGCTTTTCTAAGGGAACAGGCAATAGGTAAATGAAAAATATCTGTTGTTGCTGTGGGTATGCGTGTTATTTTGTTTTGTATTTTTACCTGGAATAGGAAACAATTACTATTACACAATATTTAAAGCTAGACAAATGCCTCTAATTGAGAATTGATTAAATTTTTCCTCTATATTGTTACATTGTCAAAGCTTTGGTGTATAAATGAAGCAGTTCTTGAGTTCCTTTGATAGGAGTCTGCCAGAACTCAGCAGATAATTTTAAGGGGTTTACTTGTTTAAATATGATTTGGAAAATGTTTGTATTATTTAATGAGTAGCCCATTAGACAGGCTTTTAGTGACAAATTATAAAATTTGGCAACTAATTCTATAGGCCTTGAGATATAGCTTTCAGACTTGAATTATTTGTGTATTCTTACTGAATTTTGGAAGAATTATATGTTATAATATACACTCAATACTTGCCTTGCTGAGTTGCGTGTATTCATATGTGAAGGCCTCTCATACTAAGAAATGAGTAGAAGTAAAATTATAAGATCATTATTTCTGTTGTAGAGAATTATGTAGCTTCATATTCTTTTATGGAGAAGAAAATACAATGAAATGGTTCTAACTCTGTCTGTTATATTTTTCTGTCATTAAAAATTTAACTTTAATGTCATCTCAAGTTCTTCTCTGCTGTTCTTTCTTATTTTTCTGTATAATGTTTTTCCTTTTATCCTTTATATTACAGCTCTTTGTTGCTCTTTTTTTAAGTCCTTTTTTTTTCTTTTTTTTTTTTTTTTCGATACTGACTAGGTACTCCATTCATAACACAAAACAGGAGTAACTCACAATTTTTCTTTGAAAATTCTGAATGAATGTCTTTCAAATAATTTTCTGTTGGGGAGACCAGAATAATGCTTCTGAGTTATGCTGATATGTCTACACTTGGGATTTATATTTTATCATGAATCAACAATTTGGTGATATTAATAGCTTTTGCAATCATAGAATCATAAAATAATAGAATAGTTTGTGTTGGAAATAACCTATAGAGTCACCTAGTCCAACCCCCAGCAATGAGCATCTGCATCTTCAACAATGTCAAGTTTCTCAGAGCCCTGTTCAACCTGACCGTAAATGAAGCAGCTGACACCCCTCTGGGTGACTTGTTCCAGTATTCCCCCATATTCATCATAAAAAACGTTTTCCTTTTTGTAGTCTGAATGTTTATGATGAACTTCAAAGCGTTCCCCATTTTAAAATAAGTGATCCACTTTTACTCCCAATACATTATACAGTTTCTGGATTCATGTTAGATATGCTCTTATGTGTCTCATGGAATTTATGTTAAAGAAAATTTCTAGCAAAGAGAAACTGCTGGGGATTTGTCAATTCATGTTGAAAAGTCTTCAGATGTTAATGTTTTATCTCAATATTGACCTGATCATTTTGAAACAGCAGTCCCAGAAAGAACAATAAATAAATAAACAAATTGTTTCCCCAGAAATTAGGTCCAAGATTTATCCTAGAATTGTTTCTGTTCAGCATTCAAGCAAGTTATGTATCCTTAGTAGTATAATAGTGCAGAAAACTTTGAATATCATTTGTGGCCCATAAATATAGAGATACCTTATATGCGATTTTTAAAATTTCTGCTGCATATGTCCTGGAAAATTTTGTCTGCTTGCTTTTCAACTTCCTTTGCTCTGTTTCACTTTCACATCCTCTTAAAAATTTTAAGAGGTATAAATTAAAACATTTATTTAATCTTTTTGTTTTCCTCATCCAAATATTTCTTCTTTAACATACACCTAGGTTTAGCTGACTTTGATCTTTTTGATGTAATATTTGTAGTACTCATAATCTGTAATGTGAAATACATCAAACAATGTTCTACTTAGATCTTTGTCCATATGTGTTCCCAAAGAAATAATACTTTAGTAAGCCAGTGTTCAAGAGTGAACATGTAATATCATGTAAAAGAATTTCTGTTGAGGTGGTTTCTTTTGTTTGTTTTGGTTTTATTTTCTCTAAATTATGACTTCGAGGACATAATTACTTAGGGACGAAGAGAATGAACTACAAGAGACATGATGGCACTACTCAGTGTTTCTAGAATTTAACAAATAATTCTGTCCCAGAATTCTTAAATTAATGTTGCACGTTGTAGCAGATAAGTGCAAGAATGATTTTACCAATAGGATGTTCAATCATTAGTGAAAAAGTATGTGACTCTTGCCTATACAAGTGGGATTTTCTGTTATCATGTTTCATTTGTTCATATTTCTAGTTACTATTTTAGAGACAGTAGATAATATTTCAGACATAAATATCTTTGCAGTACTATTTGTAGGGTACTCTAACTAGCAAA
Organism: Formicarius rufipectus; assembly: GCA_013399695.1. Taxonomy (NCBI): domain Eukaryota; kingdom Metazoa; phylum Chordata; class Aves; order Passeriformes; family Formicariidae; genus Formicarius; species Formicarius rufipectus. The sequence goes on along the minus strand of VXAU01003990.1, from coordinate 143,322 downwards.
AATAGGTGTTTTAAAAGGCAAATATCTGCATTTGGCTCGTAAGAAAGTCTGACAATTATCAGAATTACTTCTTGGGAGGAAGGCCTTCTGGGTGGAAACTATATGGAAAATACAGAAAAAATTAGAGAAAACTAGGAGATCAGTGAGAGAAGGGAGAAGAACAGAGGAAACAAGGAGCAAGCTGTTCCCACTTTGCCATTAAATTAGCTCAGATTGCTGTGAAGAAAGCATCTAATAATGGCAACCTGAAGAGGAGGAGCAGTTCTGCTCTTGGGCTCTAGCCTCTTACTCTCCTCACCAGCTGATCTGACTTAGGCAAGTAAAGATTTTTCTTTAGAAGAGTGATGCAACTTGCTGTGGAGCAGGAGAAATTCTTAATTCTAAAGCTCAGGGAAGGTGTAAGTAAAATGAAGCTGGAGTTGTGTACGACAGAAGGACGTAAAGCTGCAGTCTTAATGTGGTTGTTAACTGTGTCTGTGGCTTATTACGAAAAAGGCATTGACTATACTAATACTTTGGTGTTGCCTGTTACCAGCTTTGGTTCCATATGAAAATTATATTACATTTCTGTTAATGTAAATATGTAGTTCTCCCTGCTATTTTATTTGAAATCTTTTGATTATATACTCTTGGAGGTCTCTCCCAGTGCCCTTTCCTTCTACAAACAAGAAAATAATTTGAAGCTGTCATCATTACAAAAACAACTATAGGAGGTGGAATAGTGTCTGTTTCTCAACATGCATTTTCTGTTCCTTATCTTGTATATATTTCTTATGGATGGTTAGAGTAAAGAGGTAAGGGGAGGATTGTGGTTTGTTTGTTTGGGGTTTTATGTTTTGTTTGTTTAAGAAAAACAGTGGTGATGTATGAGATAATTTTTAGATCCTGAGAAAATTTTTTCTTGGGTGGAGGTCAGTGAAAGCCTCAACATTAGGGGCAGAGATACATTTGACTGGTTTGAAGAGCCAGTGTGTTTCTTTTTGAGAATCTGTACTGCCACATCCTATACTAGTTAGTTTTCTTTAGGTTGATTACTTCATTCCTGTGTAATGTGATGATTGTGTGCATTACTACAGCCAAATCACTTTCTGTCAGACTGGGCCTGGAGCCTCCTAACCACCTGGAGGTAGCAGAAAACATTACTTGTGTGTTATGTGACCGGTTATGTGACCGTTCAACAGGCACGATATGTAAAAATAAATCTGTGATGATGGTGCACCTCTTCAAAGTGTTTCCATCCAACTGCTCTGGTTTGGCATCAGCCAGCATATTCCATGAGCAGAATTTGGTCAAGCACTGGCTGTTATTTGACAGTAGTACTAATGAGGAGTAAGTAGAAATGAGAGCCATTGACATGTTGCTGGAACTCTTGTCTTAAATATTTTCATCAACTCTCATAGTGACTGCAACTCAATACTAAGGGGATCGGAGTGAGGAAGCTGGAGAAGGAAATGGATGTCTGACTTGATGTGTTTATCTTTTACCTCTGATGCAGCCAAGGCATTGTATCTGAGAGGAAATCTTTTAACCCAGACTTCTGCACTGCAACTTAAGGGGCTGCCTGATAATGACCACACTGGCAGTCGTGTATTATTTTACAGGTAGGAAGGGAAAAATCTAGGGCAACTTTCATGGAGCAAAAGAGAGATTGTATACACATGTGATGTTCTATATGATTAAGTTATTTTCTTTTTTGTTTTATATGGATGTATGGTCCATTAAAACATAAGGAGCTTTGGAAGATAAATAAAATTTTGTGCTTCAGGTATAATTCAGCACTTAACTAATGAAGGCAGAAATAAGCTTTGTTGTGGTCAAATTGTTTATTTACTCCTCCAGAGTATCTAAACTTGGTAGATGCAGCTGTTGCAAAAACTTTTGGAGACAGTATTCTGTACAAAATGAACTGCTTCTCTTGTCTTTGATACAAATCTGGTGTTTCTTATGGCATGGCAGCTAATTGGTCTGGATAAAATATAAAATATCTCTTTATTAAAGAACTGATTTATGCTGTATTCTGCATTCCATGGAAGTCCCTCTTAATGTGATATATTACCATGCTACTTTTTCCCCCTTTCATCGTACAAAGAGTTGCTGTTACCTCTCTTGTTTCTTACTGTAATTTACTGGTGTTGGAATACTAACTTATGAGTACTGACTTAAACCAAAAATTTACTTATAGGAACTTATTTCCACATCAGCAATGGTTTTCTGCTCTGTAGCATTTTTCCTTGGTCCCTTGTTATGATCATCTGTGCCACATTTCAAAGAGCCGCATATCCCGTATTTGGTTTCCATTAAGGTTAAAGCTCCATGCCCTGTACTTTGATTTACAGCCTCAGCATTTATGCAGTCTCTCTGCCCTAGCTAGGTTGGCTGGTATATTTCAGATGTAGTTTAGAACTGAAACTGGGAATGGAAGCAAATTCTACTGCCTTATGATAAAAAGCCTTGTCAACACACATGGAATTAAACACAAGTTGTAATCTTTTTT
>VXAU01003990.1:85141-140813 GCA_013399695.1 Formicarius rufipectus | reverse complement strand
TTTTTTATCCTATGTTAGCTTCATTCAGAAAAGTTCACTATGCCATGCAGTGTATCCCAGGGACTGGACTTTTAATATTCTTGACAACTGCCCTAAGGGGAATAATGTCCCTTAGAAAAAGTCAGAGTAAAATCTGGCAGTAGATTAAGTTAGTTTCCACTTAGGTGTGACAGCATAGTCATTACTGATTTTAGACTTAGCCAGTTTGAGAGTCGGCTTCACCACCATCAACTAAAGCCTGTGATGTATAGTTCCAGATGCTCTGGCCAATTGACCGTAAAATTGCTCCCCATTTCTGGCAGAGCAGTTGAGCTGGAGCTTTTAAAATCTCCACTCCCTGAGCTCAACACCCTCCCCCCTCTGCTTAAAAGCTGCTCATTATTCTTCTTCTGCCCGCTGATCTTAGCAAAAGAAAAACTTCTGGAATCAATTAGAAGTGTCTGCACATGATGAGATTTGCACGTGAGTTTGGAATTGCGAGGCTTTGATAGTGTCAGCCAACAGCTGCAGTTTCAGGTGGTAAAATCGGGGAAGGAATTTTCCAGGGTTTATTTACAATCATAAAATAAAACAAAAATCAAGACAAGTTGGAAACCATCTAATATGTTGTTAAAATGAAACCTGATTTGGGCTATATATTTATTTTGTCTGAAAAAAAAAAAAGTAAACTGGGGGTTTATTATCAGGATCTTTTCAATTACCTTGCAATTACTAGGCTGTGTAGAGCAGTTGTAATAAAATGCAAGCTGAGGTCTGCTTGCTGTAGTTCTTACTGTGAAAGAAGCATCTGCTATTACTTTTGTCACTTTAATTGCTTGACAAGACAAGGAGATAGTCATACTTAATAGAAATCAGAAGCATGCAGTCAAAGATAAAGCCAAGGTAGTACTCTGAAGATAGGAAATACATGTTTATGTATGCTGTCTGAAATTTTGTGGGTTTTTTCTGTCAACACTCACACTCATAATTTTAAAGTTTATTTTCTGACTCTTCTCAGCCCAAAGCAGTTAATGATTGGCCTGAAGTGTGTGCAGTGTTTGCATTTTGAAGATAACAGCCATGCCAATGAAATTATTAATATTCCGTTATACCTCTGAGGGTGTCTTTGTAAAAATGAAGCTGTGCCATTTCAGACACATTGTTAGTGATCTGGTTTGGTTCATAAGTAAAAGCATAATTTTTTCTAAAAGCTAGGAATGCTACAAACTCCATCAAACTGCATTCTTTTCTACATCATAGTAACATGTGGATAATGATGGAAATCTCCATACCAGTGAATTGCTTCACCAACATAAGTCCTTGGTGACAACTGAGATATTCCACATGGGTAGATGTTTTTGTCCATGCAATTGCAATTCCAGTACTAGAGCGTTAGCTATTTTTTTTATTTTTATTTGTTTGTTAATGCACAAATGTGTAGGTTTGTTTCATACCTTNAGAAATTTAATCTGTAGAATATTTTTTGATTATTTTTTTTCTCCCTTTAAAGAGCTTAAAGTATTTCCAGTGAAGAAGCACTCGGAGAATGCATGTTGGAAGTATCAGTTATCTATGCTAGAACATTGGCACCTCTGCATCAGAACATAAGCAGTGCTGATATACACTGGAGCGAGAGGCAGGCTATAGGGACAGATTTTGTGCTGCTCTGTAGGAGAGGTGCAAAGGCTGTTGTAGCAGACGTGTTTCCTGCTCTTGAGAGAGTTATTGCTTACTGGCCAGCTTACATTCTTGTAAATTTTATGTTCAAAGTTGATTTACGGGTATAGTGTAAAGTACTTTGCGATCTCTAAGAGTCAGAGACAGGGTAATAAAGGATGGGTGGTTCCTGTGTCCTGAATGAAAGATCCTGGCTTACCTGCTGAGATTTCTCATGCATGCAGTTCATGTGGTGAGAAGCAGAAGATGCAGCCTGATGACTGCAGGGGGTATCCCCCAACTGTGTAGAGTATCCAGAGCTGGGGATCCTTCCAGCATCACTGTGCATGGTCAGTGTGTGTTCTGTGGGACCTGGCTGTCTTCAGCCCATCAAGATCACATGCATGTGTGTGCTTGTTAGGACAACTGATATGCAAAATTTCATAGCCTTCCACTAAAGTTATTGTAACAAGCAGGTGGAAATTATCCTAATCTTAAAGAAAGGAGAGCTATATCAATGTTCCCAAGACCGTGAAGACAGATGACTTAGTTTGAATTTTATCTTCAACATGGCAGGCAGAGGGATTGAATTAACTTTTAGGAGATAATAGCTTTAATTAAATGAGCTGTTTCTGATGTGGAGTAGATCTGAGTCTGGCAGATACAAGGTGACCACAAAGAACCAACCTAGTATTTCAAGCATTTTGGATATTTCTGTCTCATAAGATTTAAAGAGAGAAAACCCAAATGTAAAAAACATACACAGTCCAGGGTAACTCAGTGTTTACATCTTGCAAGGGAAATGGAGGTACAAGACCCTTTTCCCCATAAATGTCCCTTCCCACTTGTGTAACAGTGAGCAGAACATGGCAGCTGTGAAAACTTTGCTTTTCTGCAACAGAATGTCTGTGTAGGATGCACAGAATGAGACTGTAACTTAGGCCATTGTAAATCTAAATAGTAACCTGTCGGAAGGCAGAAATTAATTATAAATCTTCTACAATATGTTCTATTACTTTTTTAAAAATCATAAATTCTATCTTTTGCTTTAGTCTGTTGGTTTCTTTCAGAAGCTGCTTATGAACAATGAAGGGAGAAAAGCACAGTAAAAGTCAAGCCTCTCTTTTCCTACTAGCAGCACCTGAAATAACCGCAGAGACTGAATCTACTTTGTGACATCTTGGCAATTCAGTGCTAAATTCTAACAAGCCAGTCCCTTTTGTCTAAAGTGGGCAGTAGATCAGTAAGATAAAATCAAGCCGTTATCTGTGCTGTGATTTGTTTTCTGAATTACTGCCTTGTTGTATCGTTCCCTTGTGTAAGTTTTGTTTTCAGTGATGTTTAGGGCCAGGAAATAAAGGAATGTAGAGACAGCAACAACATTATATTTAAGTATTGTGCTGCACAAAGAGAATGTTTTAAATTATTTTTTCTCCTGCCAATGCCAAGAAAAACCTGCCAGATGAATGAAGATTTGCAAATGGTATTTTTAACAACTGATTACCAAATGCAGAACACACAAAACATTTTGTATGTTTAAAAGTTGGAAATAGGTGTTATGAGAAAAATATAAATGTTAAACTCTAGTTATCACTTGAAACCAAAGCAAAATAATGCAGCAACCCCCTGTAGAGTCTGGGAGTGATCACATCTGTCCTGACAGAATTTGTTTGGTTTATCTTCATGTGGAACCCATGAAATGCCTGGAATAGGTTGTTTATTTTGCTGTTTGGAAGCTAATACACAGTTGAAAATGTCTGGATTTAGTTTGAATGTTTCAGATATTATGGAGAAAAGGATGCTATATTTTGTCCTGAGCTATTACCTGAATTCATTGTACCTCTGCATATGACTATAAATCTTTAGATCTATTAACTTCTCTTCTTGTTGGCTACAGAGAGGTCAGATATTGGGAAACAATTAAAAGTGACAGTGAAGCAGGATGTTAAGCAGAATCTGGCCATTAACTGCATTGTTTTATACCTACATGTCTTCATAGCTTTTTCTACTTCCCTTTATCTGAGACCAACCTAGTTAAATTAGGCCATTTTTGGGAACGTACCTGCCTTTGTGCATATGTAAAAGGAATCTGACCCACTTCTGTGCACTATGTAAGCAGTGAATAGAGTTGCCCTCATTCTAGTTAAATTCCTGGTTGCTTTTTTTTTTTTTTTCCCAGACTTACGAGTGAAGCCTGTTAAACAGTTGCCTTATTTAGAAAACTCAGGGTTTTTTCTCTGTGTACGTAATATTCTTAAATTCTCTGTTGTCTTTACCTGAGAACATTCTAACAGAGGATGAGATGTGTTCAAGAGTATCATTCTAATATCTTGGTGGGCCATCTTTGCTTCTAGGGAAAATTTTGCCCTAAACCAAATCCATTCCAAATGTATCCTCCATACTATGTGTATGGCTTGTTATTAGGTTTTGGGGTTATCTGGGGCTTATTGAAATGCATCCCACTGTAGCAGGTGACTTTTTGCACAGACACAGTTTTAATGTCTTAGTAAGAGGCTTGTAAGCCTTAGTTGTTAATAAGACAACGTGACTGCATCAAGAAATGAAATGAGAGTTTATTCCTCTTTGTCTAAAGTTACAGTTCTACTCAGGAATGGCAGAAAAGCCTTTCTTCTTCCACTTCTTGTTTACATTCTTGCATCTCTATGTTCCACTGTGCAGGGATTTCAAAAGTACAAGAAGGAACTATCTTCACACACAATTAGGCATATTTCTAAAACTAATACACTTCATCAAAACTATCTAACAACATACAGTTATAGCTAAATATCAACTAAGATATATTTTATAAAATTGGTGAATTCACACAGTTCTTATCTATCCTAACTTTATTAATAGAGCTCTTCACTTGTATTATTCCGCAGAATACTAGCAGGCTGCTTCTCTGTTTGCTGTTAGCCAAGGTCATCCTGCAGATTCCATTGTTATCACTGAGGCCTCTGTCTTGGAAAATGCTTCTGACTCCTTAGTCTGAAAACTTGCAAAATGCTTATTCCAACATCCCCCAACCATAAAACATGTAAAAAGCAGAAATTCATCTGTTAGACTTGTGAATTGGACCTAAAAATGTCTTACCAAGATACCAACAACTGAGAAGGGCTTCATAACTTTTAAAAATTAGGCTATAACTTGCTAGAATTTGCCATGCCCTATGGATAGCAGTCCAAAATGTACAGTGTGCTAAATAAATATGGCATATGCTTTGATATGTTTTAACAAGTTCAGAAAAAAAAATTTAAGTCTTTTCTAAAAAAAAGGATAAATTATTCCTTTCTTCGTCTCTTCCCCTCCTTTTTTTTTTGGTTTTTGTTTTGTTTTGGGTTTTTTTTGTTTGTTTGTTTGGTTTGGTTTGGGTTTTTTTTGTTCGGTTGTGGGGTTTTTTTTTGGTTTTGTTTTTTTTTTTTTTTTTTTTTTTTTTTTTTTTTTTTTTTTTTTTTTTTTTTGTGTTTTNTTTTTTTTTTTTTTTTTGTTTTGTTTTGTTTTTTGTTTTTTTGTGTGTGTTAATCTATATGTGAGAAAGGAGAAGATAATGAAGGGAAATTGAGAGAACTAAGGGAAATTTCATTTTCTAGTTCACTAACCAAATCAAAATAAAATAAAACCTGCAAAATACTTTTAGATCTGTGAAAACTGGAAATTTCTTCACTTCTTTTATGAAATGGAAGACAACAAGTGTGAGGTTGGAGATGGAGTTGGAATGTTTCGTTCTACCTAGGCTGATATATTTTTATTTCACTGTAAGCTTTGTGATTTTTTTTCACCCCCCTATTATCAAATAAGTCAAATACCAGAACAAACTATCGGCCAAAACAAAAACATCTTACTAAAATATCTCTGTTTAAACATAAAGTAAAAAATATTCAACTTGTTGTGAGTTCATGAATCTTGAAATAGCACATTTCAAGAAATAAATTCTTTTACTTAATTGTCCTTTATCTACTTCTAAGAGCAGAGAGAGAGAAGTGAGTGTTTCACCTAAGTGACTATCTGAAGCTCTTGCTGTTGAACTAAGAAGCTTTCTATTAGCAGAGGGGAACTGGATATTAAGAAAGCAAAAACTGTCTAATTTTAGCACATTCCTAGGTATTTGTAGAATATTAGTGCCTTGGGTTCAGATCAGCTTTTTTTATACCTGATTTATTTCTGTCATTATACTTTACCCAAGGCTAACTCACTTGAAACATGTAAAGAATTCTAGAGTGCTCTGGTTAAGAATAGTGATAGAACCAATATAGTTACATAGCCTTAATTTTTTTACAACTTGGTGCTTTCATAACTTGATGTTTTCAAGTGTATTATTGGACTGTTTATCACCTTCTAAATAATTACTAATTTCTGCCAAGTTTTCATAAGAAGTCTCACTCCACTAAATGAGTCAAATCTGCTCATTCTAGTGATGTAAAAGCACCAGTTTCACTCCTGGCCAGTGGAGAGTTAAGAAGGAGGAAAACAGGTTCTTTAGTGGATCCAGGTTTATTTTTTTGGCTTTGTAAGCTCTCTGACTCTCAGAACTTATTAGCATCAAATAAAAATCAAAAGCATCAGATTGCAAAAGTAACAAAAATACTAGCTGTGAAAGCAGCATGCAAGCAAAACTGGTCCATTTTTCCTGGACAGTCCACATAAAACCTGCCCAACCAACTACTTTACGTCGTCTGCTGTTTTATTTTGATAGTTTATTTTCATCTTCATGATTTTATTTTCTTTGTGTAGTACTCCATCCTATTCAACTGTACACAACAGCATGTTGCAACTGTCAAATATTTGGACATGTATGCCAGTAAATTCAAAGGACCCATAATAGATTTGGCAGCAGAGATTCTGATTTTCAGAACTTAACATGTGTGGACAAATGTTTGCCTTTTGGCTTAGACAGAGTCTGTAGAATGTAAATTATCTTTGGGAAACTGTTGTTGAAAGGGAACCACGTTGTTAACTTAATTGTTAAGAAAAAAGGTAGGCTTGATACCCATCAAAATTCTGCTGAATGTCTATCTGTTTGAAGCAGAAAGCTAAGAGTCCTTTAGTCCGAAGTGTGGTCTCTTTTGGGGGAAGAACTTGGAAACTGGTGACTGTTAAGTGTATTATCAAATGCAGCATTAATCATTCCTGAACAGGCTATGCATATTCCAATATTAGCCAGGTTAAAAATGGAGTGGAAAGAAATGGCAGGGAGTAGGACGATGGACACAGCAGGCCCTCTCCATTCCATGCAGGGCACCGCTGTTCCAATAAGTACCTGTAATGAGCTGGGAAATAGTTAGGGTAAGGATGGAAAGTAGGGAGGATCTGTACATTCTCCCAAACTCCTTTCATTACTTCCTGTGTTAAGGAATGATAAGAAATTGCTTATGTGAGCCCTGCAATGTTATAAAATTCAAACTTTACAAGGAGAGTGTAAAGTGAGAGAACTTGGGTTTATGCAGTATTGTCTACGAAGCTTATATTGCATCTTTCCAGCCCAGATGCCCTGATTTCTAAAGTATTTAGTCATGTCCTTGCAGACAGATTATCTCATTGTAGTTTGGGGACAAGGTCATGGAGTCATAGTTGGATAGCCTGAATCAGCCTGAATGCCTGAATCAGTGAATTAAACCTAAATATAGTGCTGGACTGTTCTGTCATGAACTATGGAGAAGACAGTGCTATTGTTAATATTCATTAGAAGCAGTTTTCTCCCTTGAAATTTGTATGAAGTCATCTAAACTTCAGGTTCAGCTAATGTTTTACTAATGCCAGGCAAGAATGCTATATGACTTTTCTCCACCATCATTTCCCTATTACAGTTAATGCAGTCCATCTTACTGAAACCAAAAAGCTATTGCCAGTGCACCTCTTAAATTATTCTGAAGCTGCCAGCTGTGCCATTTTCCTTTGATCCTTTCTGTCATGGTAATTGTCATACTGAAAGGTAAAACTAAAAGATATTCTGTACCAAGTGCCACCCTTTATACTTCTGGAGGCTATTTGTCTTCATGAGATTTCTGCAGATTTTACATGCTATTAATAGTCTTCTCTTGTGCTATTGCTGCCATCAAGTGCAATTATATAATTATGCATGTGCAACTATTCATGTACAGTAATTTTTAAGTAATGCCAGCTCTCTGGAGCTCAAGCATTTTCATAATTCTTAACTTAAAAATAACACTTAGCGTTACGTGAAATGCATGAAACACCTCATTGTTTTATTTTAATGGTAGCTAAAAAAATTAAAAACTTCTGGAGAATATACACTGTGAAGCATGTCACTGACTAGAAGAATAGATTACCTTGTTAATAGATGAAATTTGGTAGTTAGTATCTTGCTAATTCATGTTTCTTTACTCTCCCTGATAGGATAATTCAGAAATAAAATCTCTCCAGTAATGCAAACAATTATACTTACCTTGCAGATGTTGTTGCACGCTAAGAGAAACACCGCTAAGATGTTCTTCTGATTAATGTGGTTTAAAAACCACTATTCAAATATGAAAATCTATATAATTTCTGATTAAAAATATGTAGAGAGGAAAGTACTTTTCAACTGTTTTAGTGCTTTAGGAATCTAATTTTTAACATTTGGGTGGTTTTGACCCTTGCTGCATTAAGGAGTTCCAGAAGCATCATGTTGTCCAGTCAGTCTACAATAGCAAATTAGTATTTCAGTGTACTAATGAGAAGTTGAACTGCGAGTAGGAAAGCACTTCATCACTACATTGACCATATGCAATGTGCTGCTTAAGAATAAATATTTCCTTTATTAAATCTGAAGTGAAACTAGTTGGCATCCAGGTATTCTAATAATTATACAGGATACTGTTAAGTCCCAGAACAAAGAAACAGACCTACTTCCAGGAGTATACAATGTAAATATGAAATGAAAGGCAGCAGGTAAACATGGACAAGTATTAGGACTATTGGAGGAGAAATCACAATGTATTTCTCTGATAATTGAGTATGTTGGGAGCAAACATATTCAGCTCAGGGAATAGAGAGGTATGCTGAAAAGATCCTAAAATATTGAACATGAGCATACTTTTGAAAAAGAAACTAATGGCAATGTACATGGGGAGGAATGATATAGCCAAAGAAAGAGTCTAATACTCATTTATTTCAGTAGCGTTCTAGGAGGACATCAGTGAAGTATAAAGGTTTTGGCAGAGAGAGTTGTTATATTGGAGATATGTGATGACAAGGGCCTGGACGGGAATTCTAGATAAGACTAATTGTCTCTGGTATGTTGTTAGAAGAGAATCTGTGCATGTGGACATGGGGAGTCTCAGGAGAGGTGGGAATTGAAGATGATATATAGACAGTGATGATGATATCTAGAATGACAGGGAAGGGAGGTAGTAAAATTTAGTTTAAAATAGATGAGATAAATAATTTAAACTATGTTTAAGCTAACATTCAAACACAATAATATTGGGAAGGATGGAATTTATTTGGTAGGGAGAGGGAAATGCAACTTGAAGTAATGAGTGGACTCTGCACAGAGAGGATAGAATTTGTGCTGGCATTAGCCATATCTAGAGAAGGACAGAAACAGGACAAAGACAAAGCTTGCACAAAAATGGTAGCGCTGAGCAGTACACAATGGCATAAAAACTTGATGTTGCTGAGCCCTCCATAATGACATAAAGTATATTTATTAATGTGTTATATTTATTTAAGATCTGCACAATAGATCTTTTGAATAAAATAAAAAATTATAGAAATATGTTTCATTTAAAGAAAACAGGTCAAATATGCAACAGATGATTTATCCTTGGTGATTTCATGATGATAAGATTTATTTATTTATTTTTAACATAAGTGAGTATTTCTTGGAACTGGGACCAAGTGATCCCTGGTCATGCAGCAGTAGAGTGCTCTAGTACTACAAAGAGGCTTTACTAATTTCAGAAAGCATTAATCTGTGAGGTAATGATTGCTCAGCCAGCAATATCTTCTGCAAATGCACGATTTAATTGAAGTAATGTTGAGAATTTAGTGAACAATGTTTGTGAAAAGTCAATAGCCAGAAGCATTAAAGATCAGCATGCTAAGTAGGATTTAAATCTTTGCTGATCTGACTGGTATGTGAAGAAACACTTCCATTTAATCTAGGTGAAGCTTCATTAGATCTCTTTGTATGAACGAGGGCCTCCTAAAATAAACCTTAGTATTTCAAAATATTCCCAGAAAGGTGGAAAGAACTAACTCCATAGAAAAGCTGAACTAATATATGAGCATACAATAAAGAAAGGTTTCATGAGAGAACTTCAAATAACTGAAGTGCTACTGAGACATAAGGACAATGGAAAATTTTATGATCGGAAGGAGCGAAGAAAAACAGAGTGATGATGTTGTGTGAATGAATTAAATACAATGACAAGAAGGAAAACCATGATTTTTCAGGTAAATAAAAATGTTATGGATAAAAAATGTTGCTAAATGGTACCGCCGTCACATGTTTCTAGAAATTTATCTGTTCACTGAACTGTTCTCATGTAGTTCCTTCTAATAGGTGAAAACAATGGTAAAATGGAAGTGAAAATCAATTGAAACAGCCCAATTACTTGAGAATTTTTATAGCAGTGAGTTTGGTGCAATTGTGAAAAAGCAAATAGCATTCTAAAGTGAGATAATCTGAATTGGGCTTTTTCTACACAGCAGAGAATGAAGATGGTGTATAGTGATTTATGGTGAAAGTGCTGAACACTCCCATTGAAAATATTTTTATTTTTTAACAAATGTAAACCTATACATGACCGGGGACTCTTCTGGATGATCTACCATGCCTGAGGGAATGGATCTAAAGTTTCACTATGAGAAATATAGAGATACTGGTTTTTTTTTGGCATTAATTTAATATATGCATGCATTTTCAGAGGAAGAAATTACACATTGAAATACATTTTTATAGATTATAGAACAAGAAGAAATTATTAGCTTCTTGAAGAGCAATGCAGCAGGGGAAGTCTTAGATGATTATAAAAACTACTGTGAAGTTTTGCATTTGATACTGCTATTTAAAGTAGCTATAGTATGTACTTTATATATGACTGAAAAACATAACTTGGAAATATTTGCATCTGACTGATCTATTTTAAGTAAAAGACAGAGATTGTTTAGGTGCTAGTGAGAAGTGTGAATATTATGATTGGCTACTGCACAGACACTCGCAGACAGGTAGTATGTGGGGAGCAAATGAATTGCTACTGTGTAAGCTTAAAACTGTAGATGCAAAAGCTAAAATAATATTTACCTATACATGGTATAATGAATCGTTATTGGCAACTGGTATTCACAGAGTATTTGAAAGGCGGTATTGGCTAGACACAAGTTACTTGGCAGAGATCTTCCCTAGTATATATTTGCAGAGCCTGTCTGAATAAGGATGCTGGCACGTTTATCCTGATTTCTATTCCAGGTGACAAACTTCTGTCCAAGCATATGAGTGAGCAAATATTTTCCACTGGAATCTGGGCACTGTAAAATTTCTGAAGCTGAGTAGAAAAATTGCAGGGTTTGCTTAAATTGTAATAATCTCTGCATACCAAGGTGAAGGCAAAATATTTCCACTTGGACAACATCAGAGTGAACTGTGCTGAATTGAACTAAACATTTTTCTGGAATAATGATGGTATTTGGTTGCCACTTGTCAGTGACATCTTCTCTTAATCTAGAAGCTGTGGTCACTGTCATCTTCAGTTAATTTCTGCATGAGAATTAAGCAATAGCACTGAAAGGTACTGGTGCACTGACTTTATCTACCAAAGCAAAGACCTTAGTTCAAACCAGATGAAAGCTATACCATAACCGCATTAGCTTATTTTTTTCTGATGCAAAGCCAATTAAAAAATGGAATAGTTTCCATTAGTTTATTTGTCTTTCCTGGAGCAATTACAGTTGCTAAACTTTCCTAAACTATACAAATGTGGAGTCTCCCCTTGTGACAGGTTGTTTAAATTTATAACTAAAGTTAGCATTTCCATCTCCAATAAAAGCCAAACAGACATTTAATTATAGTGTGTGACATTTCTGACTAAAATAGAGCCAAGAGAGCCTGTCAGACAGCCCTCATTGTTCATGGATTTTGAACAAATTGGGGATCTGTGGATTTATAGCCAGGTTTTTCTCTACTATTGTTTAAAATAGCACACATGGAAAACACGCCATGGGTGTGTTGTAATTCAGCTTTAATGATGTAACACTTGGTTTCAGTCAATTGTTGGAGGATTGCAGTAACACTGGTTTAGTGCTTCAGACGTTGCATGTTCCTTAGCAATTATAGTCCAGCTTTCAATAATGGCTGTTGGCGGGGTATCCACAAGTGAAGTCATAGCAATTTTGAAAAAGAGCTAATAAAAATACACCTGCATTGTAGTGGAAAATGAACCTTTAATATCTTTGCTTTGAAGTTGAGTGAAGCCCACAGCATTAACTAACAGATACCAGTATTATGATGCAGTAATCCACTCCCCCAGGGGAAGTCAGGGGATTGAGGTATGAAAGGCTACCATTTTCTAGTCACATATTTTTAGTCACCGTAACATTGTGAAGGAAGAATGGGAATAACAAGGTGATAATAAAAACTGAAAAGGGTATTAGCTGTAAAGTTAGGACAATGGAAAGCCATCCCATTACATAATTCAGGGATGCTACGACTTAAGTGATGAATAATGAGTCAGTTGTTAGTTATAATACAATTCCTTATTTAAATATATCCAAATCCACTTTTTGTTGAAATATTATGGAATGTTAAGATAGCATTGAAGAAATAGAATGGGATTTTTTTTCTCACACAACTTCTCAGCTTTCTATTCCAGACCAGTTTAGCTTTTGACATTTTCCACAGTCACTGAACATTTGTAACCATTCATAATGCTCAGTTGGATTTCTTCACCAGAAGATCTAGGGTGGATTCCCTTTGTCAATTTGTTACATTTTCTTTCATATTCTCTCCTGATATTCTCCATATGTTTTGAATTATTTTTCATTTTAGGAGGCATGTGTGGTTACATCCTTGTGCTGTATACAGTCAAGTTCCATGTCTTTCTAGGGCAGTCCATAATGCAGTAGTTATATGCAGTTCTAAACTTGTTTCGAAAAAATGTAACAAAATATACTTTCAATAAATGATGGGGGAAATCCAACCTCTTTCACTACTTCTAAAATGAGAATAGGAACTTGGAGGATCTGTTTCTGCCTGTTACTAAATTAGTCACTGTTAGGCAAATGACAGAATCTTTCTTTATGTTGGTTTAACTGAGTGGAAAATGCATCCAATAATGCCCACATTATAATGAGTTTTGATTACTGTTTTAGGAAAGACCCTCTAGAATTACACTATCAAAGGCTTTAAGCAACAGGAAGCTACGTGGTTGAAGGAAACCACTTCCCCATGTCCATGGCATTTTCTTTTCCTGCACAAAACTCCATTGCCTGTTGTGACGCACTACTCCCATCATGCAGATGACTGTATGTGTCACTGTAATAAAAATGCCTAAAGAAATGTACAATTAGAGCTCATCTTAGGCTTGCAGTTGCTCTGTGATATATTATGCAGCTATTCTGCAATCACTTCTGTTGAAATTAAGATCCAAACTGCATTAAAAATTGTATGGGTATATATCCAAATGGGCCTCTTACCATAGAGTGGAACAGAAATTAAAATTATTGGTATACTAGCACAGTAAGATTAATCTGGAAACCAGCAGAGCTGCTTCCATATTAATCATTTGATATAATTTGTGGAAAAAAATTCTAAAACATATTGTCAGGAACTTTTCTGCAACCCAAAGCAACTCAGGAACCCACAGGATACAAATCCTACAGTTAGACCTTCAGTTTCTGTAGTGTTAGAGGTTCCTCCTCATATTAAAATGACCAGAATTTGTACTGTATACCTTAAAGACTGGATGTTGCTTCTCTCATCCTCACCACCACAAACATAGTAGGGTTCTCTAAGTGGAGAGGTGAAAGATAAAGGGCACTTAACCCCATGCTGGCCTGATCAAACACTGTTCTCTGCTAACACAGGAAGAAACATTCATCAAAGGGATATCACTTGAGTATGATCCTACAAAAAACATGCACACATGCTTAACTTCATGTTAATGGGACTATTTAGGTGCATGAAGTTAAGCATGTGTTTTGAATCTTTGCTAGATTGTAGTCTGTATTTTACTTTCCACTAACCTGAGCTTTTATGCTGGGCAGTTACCTTACTGGTCTGAAATGCTGAAAATTCCCTCTGTCTATGGAGGAGATTTTATATGTCTGAATTCCCCTTTAGATCATCCCTAGTTGCCATGGGATTTTGATCTTACTATGTCTGTGTTTTTTATTTTTTTGTTTAGGGTTACTAGAAAATTTTTACAAATTTCAAATAACTTGTGTAGACTTACTACTTTTTCAGAGCAAGTATTTATATAATTATTTTTCAGATAAAATCCCCAAATAACTAGTTTTTATATTAAAAATAATAATAATGATACCAACTTCTAAGTTTTCTACTAATTCTTACTCAAGTAAATCTCACTTTCAACATTGATAAAAATAACTGAGGGAATTAGCTGCTTTACTGATTTCTGTTGTATCATTTTGGGAATGAGTGAAGTTGTGCTGTGCTTGGGAGATTTCCTGCTCAGTGTTCAATCTACTAAAGGAATATAGAGAAATGCTGAATCAGAGGGAAATATTTAGGCTCTAGGAATGAGAGAAACATAGTGAGCTTATAAGCAATTACAATGTTCAATCCTAGTGCTAAATTTAAGTATACTCTTCAGTCACTGCTAGTCACAAAGTTTTTGTTTTGCTGTGTAAATGAGATATATCATGAAGCTGAGCCATTATACTTCTTACAAACTTCATGGTACTGTCACTACATATTTTACTGCTGTTCTTTTCTTTGTAGAATTCAAGTGTGTAATTTGCATCATTAGTCTGAAAGTGAATTGCTATTGAGTCTTGACACCTGCCAGCACTGGTATTCATTTCAAGCTGTAAAGCACTACTTTGAAATAAATATTGGGAAACTCATTAAATATTGTCAGCTGTGTGGCTGTTAGCATAAAATAATACAGCAAGAATTTCTGAATTTTATTTTCTACTAAAAAAAATGAGCAAAATTTTGTGAATAATTTTCTATGCTTTGAAAGTCTTTTCTGAAGCTAAGTCCACTGATTTTTATTAATTGAGAAACATGTACAGTTTCTACTTTTATACTTAGAAACTTCAACATCTGATTAAAGGATTAAGTGGACCAAGTCAGACAAGAACTCTGAAAGTGAAGTTCCCCTAACCTCTTTATTTCCAAGTTCAGACATAAACTAAATTTAAACAAATTGAAAGGCTGCATAGTGCTTAAAGTCAGTAGAACCTAGATTCTGACCTTGACTAGTCCTTGATAACTCCCATTTGTTTCAGAGGAATGGCATAGAAATATCCAAGGAAATAACTTTTTGTTATTTTAGGACTTTGATTAATGCTTATAGTAATTTCTGCTTTATTCTTTTCTATGAGTAATCTTCCCTACCTTGTCAAGCATATTTATCTGCTCCGTGGTTAAGTAGGCCATGTTTATCTAACATTAGTGAATCTGCACTGAGAAGCATAATAATAAAATTACGCCTACGAAAGTAATGTATTAAAACAAGGGTGTTTGTAATCACACGTATTCAGCAGAAGATTTCAGCTGGAAAGTGTACATAAATTGCTGTTAATTTCCTGCTGTGTTAATAAGTTTATTTTTCAGAAGGTGAAAGGGAGAGTGTGAGAGGAAAAGAAACAGCTTTTATCATTAGCTTGCTGTCCCCTTAATACTTATGGTCCTACAAACCCAAGTCACCAATCCAGTTCAAAAAAAGATTCTGAAATATTTTTTCCCCAAAAGGAACAAACTGCAACATAATAATGCCTTCCAGATAGCTTGTGATCATCTCACTTTTTTCTGAAACTTCCAACAACTCCAGTCCTAGTGAGTTCAAACTTCTTATCTTAATCTTCAGATCTTCCATGCAAATTCTCACTCTCCTCTATGCATGGAGTTGTCTCCCATCACCTCCCATTTCACTGGGAAGGTCGATCTTGAGCCTATGCCTGGTGGTTTGTGTCTATTCTACCTGGTTGCTTCTCTCATTTATTGAAGTGATTTCTTGAATTAATATTTACTAATGTTTCCCTTAAATTCTCTCTCAGGATCTGCTTCTTTCAGGGCTCCTAAAAGACAGGAATCAGTGTGTTTAAAAGTGTTAGCCACAAAGAATCCTTTAGATGGCTCCTAGCCCAAGGCAGGTGCTACAATCACAACTGTATCTCTTATCTGTGAGATCTTGTTTGTCATTATGGGTTATAAGCTCCTGAGAAAATAAAAAGGCAGTTTAAGGTTTGTTTATAATCCTTTACTTACTGAAATCCTGATCTTGATTTCTGCTGCAGAAGTTGACTGTGGTAAGATAGTCAACTGGCAAGGCTGCTACCCAAATTGAATTGCTGAAATACATGTTAGTGGGCACAGTTAGTGCCTATTAATAATAATAGTGCCTATTAATAGGCACTATCAATTTGTCAGGAGGGATTTGTGACCTCTGTGAGGGCCCTCTCTTGGGCCATGCAGCAGATGTGTTGTGGTGGCTGAGAGGGAGAAACCCTGAAAGCGGTTACACACTGATTTGTCTTGGAAATCATCTGTGAATCCTTGAAATAGTATTGAAAAGCATTGCTATTTTGAAACACTTGAACCTCTGTGCAAGATTAGAAGTGGAAACTAGCAGCTAGGAGGGAAGTGTACGGCCACATTTATGTTTGGAGTAGATAGAAAAGAGTCGTAGATAATAGCACAGGGCACAGACCTTTCATCCTGACAATCGTGGCCTCAAGCAGAGATGTTAAATCAGCATTCCCAGACTGAAAGATTTTACATCACCACTGAGACAAATTCAAACTTCCTGCCTTGATGGAAACATTTGATGGGAGCTTTGAGCAGGGAGATGGACTATGATCCTATAAATTAGATGAGGTTTTCTGAAGAGGAAATAATGCAGTCCTATACATTTACTGAGTTTTTTTGAAATGAAATGTCATGATGAGGTATATAAACCCTCTGCAAGTTCCTTTGAGGCATAATATATAGACATACTAAGGAAGGAAAATTGTGTGTTGAAAGTTGATTAGTTAATAGCCAATGACAAATCATTAAAAAGATGACCAAGTAAGAATTTTGCTACTTTTGGTAAATAAGTGTACTTGCAATTTTACATGTGCAATTGACTTCTAGCACAGAACGATAGCCGCTGAACTTGAGTCTCTTGAAGCAGTGTATTTTCTTGGATCTGCATAATAAAGCCACTGCCACTTATGTGTCCAAATCAATTTAATCTAGGCAGAAGTCCATGGGGAAAAAACACTTTGTATTTTCAATCATAAATCAGATTTTTAGTTTTCTTTAATGTTTTAAACATGAGTCTGTGTTGTAGCTTTTTTGTGTATTTTGGAGGTTACACCTGGCAGCCTGACAGAAAGCTGTCAAAATAAACAACCAGAATAATTACCATTCAGTAGTGTAAAAATTAGATAGGGATGTAGAATTCAAAGGAGCTCCACACAGTAATATACTCCTTTATAGCTCTCGGTGTTATGGTTCATTAGGTGTACAAATAAATCTTTTCAATACACTGTCAGTATGGAAGAAAATTGTCATTTTAAATAAGAATGTCCTTAATGATCTAGTATACACCTTGATATCAGAAATATGCTTATTTTTGTATTGATGTCATGTTATTAACCGTCTGTTCTCCAGTCACCTAAACTAGATTATAATCAAAAAAGATGTGAAATGATTCTATTAATTTTGAATTTGAACTTTCTTATACCTCTTCCCAGTGCTACATACCCAAGGGAAAAGAATTCCTTTATTAAGTCTGAAACCTAAAATTCCACTGCCTCAGCTCTTAAGAGAATTTTAGAAAATGAAAAATCCTGCCTACAAGAGAGACTGAAGAAAGGAAAAACAGCCAGTTTACAGGCCTCGGGGGATTACTAAGTCTTCCCATATTCCTTGGAATCCCATTGAACTAAAGTTACAGTGAGGCCATGGAGACAAAGGTCTTGTGTCTTTTGCTTTCCTGATCAAAGTGGAAAATATAATTTTTTGGATAGCAAATGGTATTTTTCCCTACTTATTTTATCACTTGGTCTCTATGCCACTATTTGTTTTATAGATTGGAAATTCAGAACTTCATCTTAGCAAAATAAATTTATCAAAGAAATAATTAATTATAAAGGCTTTGGTGCTGTTATGGTTATGAGATCCAACATATTGAAAGTAAAAATATTTGTGTTAATGTGGAAGAATTTGCAGAATATTTTTGTAATCTGAAAGTACACTGTTTGTCCATGCTGGAAAGATTGAAACAGATTGTCAACCTGAGAAAGGTAGAATGGGAAATTAAAGAATTTGCATCTACTTAGTCCACTCATCTGAGAACTGATATGATAATACTCGTGCACTGTGATTATTTAAAAAGAATTAACCTACTGAATGCAACAGAAAGGTTGGCTGAACTTTTGTAAACAGAGCTGGAAGGGTAGAAAAGAGGGAGAGGTCAGTGGAGAATGTATATTCGGGGGGGAAAAAATCATACAGTTTTGGACAAAAGGAGTCACTTTCAGAAATAATTTTCAGGCTAACCATAATTAGGAGACAAATATGAAAGGGCAGGGAGTTGTGGAACAGGCCAGCAAAGGAAACAAGGAAATAAAAAAGTGTGAAAAAATTCCAAAATATATTGTTTATAGTCCAACAGGAAATCAGCAATAAAGTCACAGTGTTTGTGAGTAGAGTTGAAAGCAGAAAATAGACAGCACCAAAGGGCAAGCTAAGGTAATGCTTTTGTTTTCCAAGAGTAGCAAAATGCAAAGGGTGGTGAAGAATGAGTGTTTCTGAATGTCAGAGGATGAGGACAAAACTGTGATTTGTGTAGCTATGTGCCTATCTTACTTTGGCAATATAAAAGGAAAAATGTGTAAGTTTGGGTATTTTACCTCTAGAAATGGGGCTTTTTTTGTAAATGCCCAACTCTGTATTAGAATAGCTTAAATCATGCACTTGGAATGTGTTGAGCCTTGTATTGGGTCCTGTGGACTGAGAACATAATGCAAATGTGAAAGAGCATCATAGGTGCTGCGTACTACAGTGGTGCTTGATGATCTCTTTATGTCAGTTGTGCATAGCTATTGTGTCACCCTGGTGGTTTGCTAGCGCACATATCTGCTTGTGCTTGATTTGCACAGATAGAACTGACTAAACAAGGTCTAGAAAGGGAGGAAGAACCTGTGCAAAGGCTTTGTTGGTAAGAAAAGCAGGGAATGGAACAGAGAATATTACACTCCTTATAAAGGGAAGAAATAGTTTCCAATTACACATTTGGGCATTCTGTCAGGTCTCTTTGTATGCTTTGCATACTAATACTGGCTTGACAATAATGTAAGGCTCAAACTTATATTGTAGTAAAGTATCACTTTCACAGAAGTCCCATATTTATTTTATTTGAGGAAACTCCTGAGTTACCTTATAGAAAGATGAGAAATTTCAAATGTATCAATGCCAAAAATAATGTGGTTTCATCTCTAAAAGGAAAAAAGTGGCATAGACTTCTCTATGAGGGATTGTTGAGTATTGTTTTTGTAGTGGTATCTAATTTAGGGCATCAGTCTTTTTTTGGAGCTGGCTCCATGTGACTTCTGTAAGTCCATCTGTCACGTCCCATTAACATGTGCTAGTTGCAGAATGATGTGGATAATCCACCAACAGTGGATTAAATACTAAATGAAGTTTGAATCTAAAATAAGTGCCTCCAACTTCCAGAGAGTCCTTCCACAGGAAGGCAAAGCCCCTCTTTCCCACCTGTAAAATACATTTCTTAATAATTAGCTTATGTAATTATTATATACTTTTTTTTTTAATTTAGTGCATGCAGGTTTAATGACTGTTCTTTATAGACTCTTTTTCTATTGACTTTCAGTCAAAAACTTTTTTCTTGTTGTTGACACTATGAAGTTACTTGAATGTTGCAGCATAACATAACATTGTCACAAAACTTTGAGATGTATCCAAGACTAAGAGCAAATTCCAGTAAAGATTTAGGAGAAAAATCTTATCAGATTTGCTTCATTATAAACTTTTCTGGAAAAGTGCAATGTGTCTCTTCATAAATTTTAATCTTATTGATAACTCTTTCTGTTTGAAATCTGTATTCTTAGAAGTATATTCTACTAATTCAATATTCAGTAGGATTATTAAAAGAAAATAATGAGACTACATGGTGCTAAAAGTATTCTTTCTACTCATAGTAAAAAGCATCCATCAAGTCACTGACATCATCTTCCCATTCAGCTGAAGTGTGGTGAACTTTATTAAAGTGCCAAGAAACATTTAAAAAATCAAAGGTAAAGACAAGAAGGTCATTCATGGCTATTTACTCCCCACTGAAGTGAATAACATAGAATGTTATTTGTCATGAAATTCCACTTTTGTCCACCTTTTTAAAGAGACAAATGGAGAAACTAAGAGGACATAGACATTAACTTAGAAATGGGATGAATATCTATGTGTTCACATATATATAAAGAAAAGTAAAATGTACATGTATTTATTGAACACATAAAGAAATACACATACATAAGCATTCTGTATATTGAGTAATTTAGCATATGTAATACGAAACTCATTACAAATGAATTAGTATTTATCTTTATAATGATACACTAGATCATAATTCATCCCTTTTCTTACCCCTAGACTTTCTTCTGAAGTATTTTGGAGATGGGATCACAAATTGGTAGCACTTACAAATGCACTGATGTTTTTCGATATATTGTCTTGCACTACAGGTTTGTTTCACCAATATTATGATTGAGAAAGTAATATCCTTTAAAAATAATCACTTAGATTTAAATATTTTTCAGAGTCTAGCAAAAGAAATATCAGGATCCCTTTTGGGAAAAAATGTGGAAAAAAAAAGTATTTTTTGAAGTGAAATCACTAGCTAATCTGTCCTGGGGTTTTTTTCCCTCCAGTCAAACTAATAATTTATGTGCAAATTTGCCTTTGTTATTTTGCCACTTGTTCATGATTTTCATCTTACTGTTCCTGTCTAATCCTTTTTACTGAATACTCACTGAGTTCTGACTTATCCGTCCAACAGCATTATTTTTATTGTTATGGGTATATTGATCTTGTCTTGAGCTGTTGAAGAGGTAATATTCTTAAATATTAAAATGTCATTGAATTCTTGATTTGGGCTGTTTGATTCACTCTTCTGGTTTCCAGATTCACCTGTTATTCCTGCAGCATTTTCAACAAAGACAGGATAATTAAGAAATTTGGACAGGAACGAAGTTTATCTTATATATTAGGTTTACTTCTTAAAAGTAGCCTAGGAAACAAAGTACTGATATACTCAGACCCTCTGAATGCACCCTCAGTCATCTTTAACCAATTTGATGTCAGGTGCACAGACATGCAGACTGAACCATATGTTTGGGTTTAGTGATGGGACATAAAAACTAACAAAACTGAGAATAATTCAGCCAGAGATGGTAACATACTAATAGCATACTGTTCTATTGAGGAATGTTCTCTGCACTTTAGAGATGCAAAATGTGAATATTATTCTAATTTAAAAAAAAAAAAAGCCCTGAAATTATATTTGATGCATTGTAATTGATAGTATTTAAAAAATAATTGGTACCCCCTACCCCCACCCCCAATCAAATTCTCAAACATTTTGGCTTAGATGTTACTTACCAGAAGCTTTCATTATGGAGTACAAAGCTGTGACATTGTAATTGGAAGGGCCTTTTAAATTACAAAAGTCTTTTCCTAAAATCTACAATGACAGCCATACAAAAAAAACTTCTATGTGTTTGCACATACGTAAGTGTAGTTATAGATACTGCTGTAGGAGTGTTGTCAAGCTGCAAATGGTTTAGGAAATAGTGACAATAATGATTCCATGATTGCTTTCCAAAATCTTTATGTGGCTGATTGTCTAGACGCACTTTCCATATCCCTCAGAGAGCTCAAAGTAAGGGAAGGAGAGGCAAGACAAGAAATTCTGATGGTTTCCAGGGCCCTGCTGCTCCAGGGGTAGACAGTTTAAACTGTTTAGTAGCTTTACCACAGGGGGACTTGGCAGTTGCAGCCTTGGCTGTCTTCCTTGGCTAAAATGCACTAGGACCACCACTGTGCACAGCAGATGAAAGGTAAGATCACAGATATATAAGGAACTTTGGGATTGCCCTCTAGCCTCACACTGTTTTCTTCATTGATCACGAAATGGGTTGTCATTTTAGCTAGCAGCACTCCTAGGCATTCCAGGGCACCAAAATTCATTGCAAATAGTAAGCAAAACAAGAAATATTATAAAAATAATTGGGATTTTTTTGCCCTTCGTTACTTGCCTTTTAATAAAAGAATACCCACAGACCAAAACCCCTCAGCTAAATATTGTTGCTCTTTAAAATTCCATTTCATGACAATCAACACACTATTTTTTTTTTTTTTTCTGGGGGAATGGGGGGGGGGGGAACCAACTAAGCAAAACCTCACATATAGGTAGCACAACAAAATGCAAGGCTTGTGGTCTTAGCGGAATGTCATGATAACATGGCAGAGTCAGTGCAGTGTTGCTTTGGTGCCTAAGCTAATATGCTTGAGTTTCCTCATGCTGGTCATGGCATTTGCCCTCCTGGACAAGCTCTCTGTTTACTGTCAACTTTTTACAAAGTGCAAGAAGTGTTTCCTTCAGAAAAGTAATAATTTTAAAACCCCTCACGTAGTTCATCACAGTATGATATAGTTATTCTAGTAGAAATCCAACTTTGAATAAAACTTTTGATCAGATATTTAAAAAGGAGGTCACTGTTCAGTGAACATTGGGCCCAGCCCTTTTGTGAGCAGTGATACTACCCCAGTGGATGCATTTCACAGGTATTTGTGACTTCTTTACCCTTATACACAGCACAGAAACTCAACTCCCTTCTTGTTTTTCTTCCCACTTGCAATTCTCTCCAGCCCCTGAGTGTAGTAAACCATTCTTCTCTTGTCCTCTGCCCGGTTCTTCACCTAACATACAACAGGGACATCAGATGCCAAGGAGATGGACCAGGTTCACCCTTACTGTAGTCCTGGGAGGAGTAAGATGGAGAGGCACAGGTTCACAGAAAGATAAGCAAGATGATAGGTTGGTCTCTGAAGGGCATAGAGTACGACACAAAACTGATATAATTAATAAAAATGTGCACTTAACTGTAGGGCTGCAAGAATCACAGAAAATGCCACTAATACTTCTGCCTTCTCCAAGGCTGGGTCAGTAATACCTCTTAACAGCCATCCTGGCAGATGGATTTCTAATCAGTTCCAAAAACTTTCAGTAGTGGCCATTCCCCTGGCAATGTATTTCAGTATTTTATTGTTTAAAAAAAATTACTAAGGCTGAATCATACTCGTTGTCTCTCATCCTGTCTAATAGAGATATATTTTTATTCAGTTTATTTTTCATGCAACTATGTTAGTTGTTATGCTTTACACATGTATTTGTGAGGGTATTTTTATAAAAATATCTGTATTTGTAAATAGCTTATTTGACCTTTTTTTTACAGCAAGTTTCAAATATTTACTGTGCATTCCATCTTGTGTTTGGAATCAGGAAAAAAAAAAAGATTTAGGGCAACTTATTTCTTAATATTCTTTCTTCATAATGATAGTTTTGTTGTTTTGCTTTGTTGATGTGATGGAGTTCTTGTTAACATTATATAAGTTTATTGAAAATTTCCTCGCTGAAGTAAAATTCATTGAGTTCATTTCTTTCTTAGTCCTTCTTCCTATCCCAATCCTTCCAATATCCCAAGGTAATATTTCATGGTCAGTGTGACCCCAGTTGTCAAATTATGTTTTGATATTCTTGTATTGCTACTCCTGAAAGTAGGAATGAAATACAGAGGATCATTCCTTCTTACTGTTTTTACCCTTTCTGTCTCAGGAAATCATATTATAGTGAAAAAGCGTAAAGGACAAGCTAATTTTTTTCATCCAAACCCAATGTCATTATAGTTACATTTTTGCATTATGACCAAGACTCATATTATGGATTTTGCCACTTGCTCACAGGAAACCTCATACTCAATAAAATAACTGGCCCAGATGTTGGATATGATCTTCAGTAATATCAGCTTGGTCTTGTCAAATCTTGTCAAGTAAAATCGACTCAAAATGGAAATGTAGGTTTTTATGAAGATTTGGTATCACGGTGAATATTTTTCTAGTCTCCTTGAGCAGAGGCAGTAGATTTTTATATGTTCCGAATATTTGCAGGTAATATTTTTTTACCATTATCTGTAAGTTGAATATATAGAGTAAACTAAAGCCAATATTTTTCAGAGCAGCTCTATTAACATCTGATTCCGAACTTAATCTTGAATGACATACTGTAAACAGCAAGAACTAAATCACATGAGAATCAATTAATTGGCATTATCAAGAAGTCTGTAAAAATAATTACTAAGGCAAAAGTCCTCAAGATCCTGAAGCATTGCAATACCTGGAAGACGAGCAACAGGCAGCAGAAATTCTATAAACCAGGAATTTTGCCAAACCTTCTCAGGCTGAAGTCCAAATGAAATTTTTTAACCCAGAGAGATTTTCCATACTGAACCAAGTTCAGCCCAGCAGAGTCCTAGGAGCCCGTGCAAGTGAATGTCTGTCTTTTCTCTTTCAATAGTGTCTGTATAAGATACTGACAAAAATGTACATTAGCAGGCTGACAGAAAACAAGATGTGCAAATACTGGAAAAGGTGCTTGCATAACACAATTTATGATGTGATGTGCAAAATATACAAACTGAGATTTCGGTGCTGCAAAAGTTTACATACGTTATTAACATAATTACTGGAGGATTGGATTCTTCAAGTCTTGCTCATGTCGCTATTATTTGAACATGCTTATGACTGCAAGTCTCAGCTTGCTTATCAGAAGGAATGAAAGCAAAATAACTGTGAGATCTATAAAAAACACATTGCTGTTTATTATCACGTTTTTGTAAGCATTTGTTTTCATAATGGCACAAAACAGTTGCCTTCAATTGACAGTCTCACCTCAGCACAGTTACATATCTGAGTCCATGATTTAGACTTAATTGTCACTGGTATGCTTTAACTGTTATACCAAAATTCCAAAATAGTCCCTAAACCAAAATGTAATCATTCTTTCAGTTAGCAGTCCTGAAATTGTCTCATAAAGTCATCAAAATAAATTAGATGATTGCAGTTCTTAGGTCTAGGTGACAAATGAAAAGTCACACAGGAGTAGACAAGAGAAAAAAGAAAAAGGAAAGCCTATATGCAGCATCACCTTAGTAAGTAAATCATGATGGCTAAAATTATGTGCTGACATGATAAATAGGCAAAGACTAGACTGCTCTGCCATGATGGCCAGGGCAGAGATCACTCAAATAGTAATGAGTTGGACAGTGCTATCCAATTGTAATGGGGAGAAAAAAAGAACAAAAACCATTGCTAATGTGGTTGTAACCAACCTGTAAAAAAACCAAAAAAAACCAAACAAAAAAAGGAACCTAAATAACCACAGCTTTCATCAACTTACTGCAATTGATTTTTTTTTAAAGCTTTTAATGTTAATTTACATGAAATTATGGCCATAAAAAGAAATTCTTTATAATGGAAACCAAACCCGACCCAACATTCAAAGCCAAATTGTTCAGATATGTAGCTGCTCTCTGTTGCAGGTGCTTCTAAATTACCCTGAGAAAGAACAGAGATAGATTTTACTATGACATGTAACTGATGAGTGATGACTTATGTCAATGTAGATGATGATTTGCAGTTCTGACTATAAAAGGGGTACATACACCTGGCCATGTATACTGGGAGCATTCATATGCCCAAGATAACCACCTATAAACGTGATTTAAATGAAAAATGTCTTACCTGTGGGAGGAAGATGAGGGCCCTTGTGGGTGTATGTCTGTAAGTGCGCTTACGAGGACTAGAGCTGTGCTGAAGGATGACTAACACAGAAAAATATTTTTGTCACAATATTGTAATTTGCTATCCACATGTACTGATCTCAAATACATATGGAGACTTCTTACTCAGAACTACGTATCTTGTGGATAAAGTAAAATGATTTAATTGCTACTCTTTCAAGCAGGGGCATGAAAGCAGTCATACAGCACAGCAGAGCATGAAGGAGCAGCAGGTCTGTAAGATTCCTGCTGAGGATGCCTGTGATGTGAGAAAGTCCTTCTGAAGGTGGAACGTGATTCCTGTGCTGCCTACTAACTACTAGAAACAAAACTCAGGGGAAAGTTTAAAGCAACAGTCTTTCAAGTGAGGGACTGTTCCCTGGTAATTTCTGTCAGATTGTGAGTATAAAGCCAGTAGTCCTTGCCTGGTTTGATGCTGAACTATGTGACCAAAGGATAAACACTGGGTCCTGCTGGTAATTCTGAGTATTACATTCAGGCTTTTCTGCATGTAGCTGCAGCCACTGATCCAAGCCTGGTTCAAACCACAGTATGATTTTTATACAGTTTGAAATAAATATTTTTAAAGCATGATGTCAAGACAGGACAGCTTTGGGAAATACAACTTATTTCATTCATGGTACAGCAGTCTCCTCCTCGGCCTGATTTTTTTTTTTTTTTTTTTAAATTACAAACTAAACTCTTCCCTTGCAGTTGTGAGGTTGATGTGAACAGTGCCTTTTTAGCAGCTCTGGCAGGTCTCATTCATGGTGAAATCTGCTAGTTTGTAAAATTGTGTTTCTAGCTCCAGTCCTTGGAAACACTTAAAACACATCTTTGCAAGACATTTGTGAATGTCTGAGAAGAGCTTGTTAATGCATCAACATGCCCGGCTAGAACATGAGCACCCCTTGGGCTTGGGTTGACTTTGCAGGATAGTGGGACTAGGGGAAGATGCTCTGCTAAACCCTTTGCTTCTGTGGGTGGTTTGGTGGCAGACTGCAGGAAATGCGTGTGTGCAATCACAGCCCTAGCACTTGGGCATGGATGTTCTGTTGAGGCTCGAGTCCATCTTAGCAGCCGTTTGTCTGTGTTGTAGGCAAGTCCATCCTTGTGTCAAAAGCAGCCTCAGGGTCACTTTGGTTGTCAGTGTGAGCCCTTCCAGGGACTACATCTGTGCTGTGTCTAGCTCTGAGGCTCCTTGTCAGACCTACCTACCCTGCAGGCAGTGGGCCTTTCAGGAGGCTGTAAGCGAATGCCTGAGTTCGGGTGTGCAACACAGACATTTCATGCTTCAGTCAGTGCATTGCAGCCAATGAAATAGTTTTATGAGCATTAATTTTTACTGAGCAAATATAGTTTTTAGAATTTAGACTATTTAGCTGATGTGTTTAGTAAGAGCCATTGCCTCTAGCAATAGACATTGTGCATAATTATCTTTTAGATAAATCTTTCCCTGCAGTTTGTGAATTGGAAATCACTGGAGGCTGGGAGGGTGTTCTGGAAAGATATCACAGCATACTTCCACTGTACCAGTACTCTTCCTTAGGCATTTGTGTTTGACCAGTGTTATGATTTAGATACTGAGCTAAACAACCGTTTTGATTTTACTAAGTATTTTCTTCATAATAATCTTAAGCAATGCACAGAACAAAAAGAAACCTGACAGTTTTTTCAGGTAAATTCATTACAAAGATGCAAACATTTTTATATTATTTGACATGTATTACATATTCAGTGTGGCCTATTTCATTCAGTGCTACTACGTAAAGATAACCCCCAAAAGAAAATCACTTTGACTTGTTACATTTTCTTCTTTTTTTCCAAGGACCATCCTACATTTATCCAAGAGCCTTGAGTTTATTATGAATTTGTCTCCCATCTGAAAAGAAAATCCAAATTCCCTCATTCCTAGTTTCTTAAGGTATGCCTGAATAAATAAATAGAGTCTTCCCATTAAAACCTTTTAGGGAGCCACACATTACTGTTTTGAGGTTTTTATTTTATTGTCAGTTAATTATTATTACATTCTGCTTTGAGTTACCCACAGCAACTTAACTAGGTTGTAGATGTATAACCTAGGTAAGTGCAGAGATGCTGAGTTTGATGCCTGCAATCTGGATTATTAGCTCAGTCCTGGCACTTGACAAACATGATTATACTTTTTCTAGAAGTTTTTGTCAAAGAGCAGGGTAACAATTTTTGCTCAGAAAGGAGCATAAACTAATAAACCCAGTAAGACATGGATTGCACAGTGAATTGCACACATGACCATCCGAGATCTCCCTGGCCACGTCTTTGATCCAGAGAAGCAAGTGGTGTGGAGGAGCAGCAGTCCCATGTCTGTCTGTGACATTCTTTAATGCTACTACTTCCATTAACATTTGTCATTTGGGTTGTTACCCTTTTCTTTCACAAGGAGACAACTCTTGTCTCAGTTTGTGCCTATACCAACAAACTTGTCTCCTAAATGTTATTCTTGATGAATCACAGTCTAAAAGTACCATGTTCTCTGCATAAACCTGATCAAAGAAAGGGATTTTTTTTGTTGTTGTTCTGACTATGGACAGAACAGGTTTCACCTGGACTGACCCAGTGTGAGCTTGTCTCCTGCTCTTCTGCATCTCTATTCCAGATGGCATCACAGATGCCCAACATTACTGTATATACCAGGAAGGTGACAGTAGTTGTGTTACTCTTCAGTTAGAGAATTGGAATGTTTTCTCAGAGATGTAAAGAATTTGTAATGTAAGGAAGAGACATGTATGTAAAAAGAAGGATCAGAGAGAACAATAATATATGCTTAGGCATATTATTCTATACACTTATAGAATTGAAGCTTTAATAATTGCTCTGCAGAACTTTTTTTAAAAAGCCTCTTAATTTCAGGGTAGAACACAGGATATGCCAGGTTTTCTGGATGAGGACTAGAGGAAAGACCACAGAGACACTGAAATACACTTGGTCTAAGTTCTTTTTTTTCTCAAATACAGGAGATTTGTGGGCTCCAGACTTCAAATGGAGCCCATAAACATGAAAGAGTTTGTCCTGCACTTCAACAGAGGGAGGGTTTTTCCCATGGCTTGCTTTTCTGATGTTTTGATATGGTAGGGAATTTTGGTAGTTGTGTGTGATTTCTGTGCATGTGTCATTTC
Organism: Formicarius rufipectus; assembly: GCA_013399695.1. Classification (NCBI taxonomy): domain Eukaryota; kingdom Metazoa; phylum Chordata; class Aves; order Passeriformes; family Formicariidae; genus Formicarius; species Formicarius rufipectus. The sequence goes on along the minus strand of VXAU01003990.1, from coordinate 111,993 downwards.
CTCAAGCTTAATGGCTTTATTTAATGGCACACATAATTCCTTCTGTAAGAGTCCTCATATTAAGAAGACATTTTCAATTTGACCTGTCTAAGAAATCATCATAGTGGAGTACAAACTGAGTTTTGTGCTGAAGGTCTATTTTGACACCTATGGTTTTCTGCACGCTTTTGTACAGATTTGAGCCTGTAAAATTGCAGGGTTTAGATTTTTCAAATGACACTGTTCTTCATACTGATGGCTGTAGAAAATTGTGTAATATAAGTAATTATTAAGGAAAATCACGGTTTGTTAAAATCCTGAACTTTATGGCACAACTCTTATCTACCATTGCTTGTATTTACAATGTAAAATTACTGTTAATGGGTTTTAATAGTAGCCTACCTTCTATATATTTTGTTACAAACATGCCTTGAAAGTGATGTATTTTGTTTAAAGGGGACTAATGTCAGACACAGAGATTTCAATGGATATCTTATTTATTTATGCTTACATTAACTTGTAAGGCATCATCATACAAGTAATTTTCCAGAGAACCAACTCTAAAGTAAAAAGAGTCACAATATTTATCTTTCTGAATGATAAAAAATATAACCTTCACTTTATTTTGATAAATTAATACAGTTATGTGCAAACCTCCTTAGATACCTTGTATAATAATAGCTATCAATTTTGCATGTGGAAGTAGCTATGTGGTGATTATATAAAAATGAACATTCTTCTGCTTCTAAATGTGAAAAGCTGACCTTTTAAAAACTCTTGAACACTTTTAGTGTTATCATAAATCTTACCAATTCTTTAATGTTGCAGGTTTTTTTTGGTTGCATATATTATACCAGTTCTACGAGTCAACTTTTGTTACAGGGAAATTTGGGCCTGGGGCCAGGTGGAGCTTTGGAGAGCTTTTAAGTTTGAGAGCCTGTTTCACAGCTGGAATGCTCCCCAAAGTGAAGTGATCCCAGAAGAATATGTTTCCCATTACCCAAATCTTTACCAAATCGTGCCTTGTAGCTCTGAAATAATTAAGACTTTGGAAGCCCCAAGAGGTCTTTTTTGATCCATGAATGAAGCTACCCCAGGTTCAAATAACTAAAACCTGACTCCCTCTTAACCAATGAAACACAAACCCCCTCCATTTGTCAATGTAACATAAAGAGAATGCTCAAAAATGTCAGAGCCTTTACACTTCAATGGATTCAACCCCAGGATATGTCAAGAGTTTTGATTACAATTGTTGGAGATCAGGCTGAGGTGTCTGTGCAAGTCCCCAGGGCAGAAGAATCAATGGTCTATAAAATATGATGCAAAAAGACACATTGCTTTATGTTGAAGTTTAAACGATGATGAAATTCATAAAATCAGAAGAAATCCTTTTAGTCCCTTGTGTTGCTATTAGTACTACACTCTTAACAAGGTAAGAACACTGTGATAAATTTTAAGAAGTGGGCCACTACTGTTGCTGCTGTAAAATAGGAAATAGATATTTGTTGGGAAAGAGAGCATAGCAAGGTGTTATGAAGCTTTTTTATTTTTATTCAATTAAAGTTATAAAATAACTTTATAACTTTATATTTATAAAATATAGAAAATATCTTACTGAAAGAATACATAAAGCTATAAGCAGTATTTCTAAGAAATATTTCCACTTTCACTAGAGAAAGAAATCCACTGGCAGGATTTTGCTGGAAAAATTACAGGATAGGGTTAATATGGGTATCCAGACTTTAGAGAGATTCAGAAAGAGAAAACGATGATATTGACAGGCTATGATTCCTACAAGATGAAATTTTTAGGAAACATAATGATAACATTACTTTCATTTCTTTTAGCATTTATTTGAAAAAAAATTAAAAAACTTTAAAAACTTTGCTCTGGGATTTATGCAACAACAGTGTAGTTTCTAGTCTACCTCTGAAGTCTGTGACTTGAAAAAGGGGAATATTTTGCAGGATGCTAACTTCTGAAAATTTACTTCTGTGTTCTTGTTCTTGTTAAGTGGTTTGTGGATGTGAGATATGCATTGTGAGATGAGAGCTAATGTCACTTGGACATGTGAGGGTTCAAATATGTTCACAAACCAGCCATAGATATAAATTTTATAATACTCACTTGTATTGCCGGTGAAATACCAATCTCTCAATTATGGGTACAAAATTACAAAATCTGAGATTTAGAAGTATATTCCTTAAATTGAGAATTTTTTTTCTGAAATCAGTCTACTGACTGGAACTTCTGATGGCACTAATTTATTATAATCCCGTATTTTAGTACAACATAAACACCACAGTAGTTAAAGTATTCGTTTAAGCAGCAAAGCTGTAAGGGAGTTAATCAAATACAATAGTAGTATTTACATACCTTCCCTTTAGCATGTGCGTATTTATGGTTGGACTGCCAAATGGATGGTGATACTGAAATGAATGTGGCTTTAAGTTGGCCAGTGTGTCTTATTTATGGCCAAATGAAAGTATTCTCTTATTCCACTGGTCACTGCTTAGCCCAGCTGATGATTTTTTGCAAATACAATTGTATTCATGTCATGAAATGCCAATTATTTTAATCTGGCTGCAACTCCAGACACTGTTGATTTTATTGATAGACTAATCTGATAGTTAAAGGATTTGCAACCTCAAGAGAGACTATATGAAGCAGCTAAGTCTGTCATTAAAAATTACTCCTTACTAGATACTGGAAGTACCCAAACTTCAGCTGCTTTGCTTGCTTATTCTTCTGGCAGTCTGAATATGCCTAATTCTGGAGCGGACGGAGACAAATTATGTCTCCGTGGGGACTCTAATTCCAACATCCTTTTGTACAGAATACTGTCACAGCTATAACAAAACAGATGTTGCATCATGAGGGGAACTTGAACCTGTCAGTGCCAAGACATCTTACATCTTCCTGAGCAATACCTAAATCAGAAGACTTTTCTATCCCAGGAAGTGTTCAAGGCCAGGTTGGATTGCACTTTCAGCAATCTGGTCTAATGGAAGATGTCCTTGTCCCTGACAGGGGATTTGGAAATAGATGGTCTTTAAGGTCACTTCCAACCCAAACCATTCTATGAATCTATTATTTTATCTGCTGAATCTCCTTTTTTATGCAAAGATTCGTGTTGAAGTTGCATGAAAAGCAATAAAAGCATAGACTAGAATTCAGATTTCTCAAGTCAATGGTCTATGGAGTCATCTTTGCCTTTTTTGGTAGACATTTTCTCTCATTTTTAAAGTCTTTTATTCCTGTGTATAATTTCAGTATGAATGAAAAAGTGCTTTTCCTTTTTCAGTATTGTTTTTTAGTATGGCAGTTAGAGCATGCAAAATAATGGATGTGGGTGTAAACTCCCTTGGACTAAGGAGAAAATGGAAGTAGTCACCCTAAACAATTTGTCTTACGACTTTGTAACAGACTAATTTTGGGGAGAGTGCAGTTTTTTAAAAGCTTGGTAGAATCATCACCACCTGACTCTTGGCCTACGTTTTTTAAAAAGAGTCTTGCTCAGCACTTTGAGGCACTCATTTTTAGGATATCTCACCTTAGGAAACAGGCTTGAAAACCTGACCCTGGAGGTAGACTCATGCTATAGTTGATCAGTTAGATCCAGAAGTGTTCAGTTGAACTCTAAATTGCAGTGCTTATGCTCTGTAGAGAAAAGGGGTTTTCCTGTGATTATCCTCTTGGATCTCATTTTCCCTATACATTGATAAGGGGTATAAGCGTCTGAGTAGAGTGAGTGGCATCTGGGTTACAATTCCATAGCAGGTGCCTAACGTATATGCATTGCACCATGGATCCTGCCATGGGTTACATTTGAACCTGTGACCCAGAGATGTAAAATTCCATGTTATATTTCCTATCTTTTGAGTCATCTAGCTCCATCAAATGTATTCTTACTGTTGCTAAAAATGTACTGCATATTGACTGCTGTCAGGTTAGGCTCTCTTTGGGCCATTTGCTTCCCATATTACTAAGATTTGTACATCAGACCTGGCAGTGTTATTATTTTGTGCTTGTATTTCAGGATTAAATTTTTACAGAAGAAATAGTTGCAAAAGAATTAGATTTATTGTTGCATTTAAAAAATTTTTTCTCTTAGTCCCTTTTAAAATTGGAGGCCAATTTTTCAGCTGGGGTGAATTCCTTTGATAAATTCCTTTCCTTACAGAGTTCCCTTAATAAATTATCCTTCTTCTTGAATGTGAAAAAAAGTGCATTGATTTGTCCTTTGAGATTGCATGGATTAACTTTGACTTTACCTTTTCATCTGTTGCATTGCTTATATATAACAAAAGACCTACACAGACAATATATTTATCAGGACTAGATGATAATCATACTATTTCCTGAAATGTAGATAGCAGACATTGTCAGTAAGCTGCCAATTGTGTTTTATTTTATTTATTGTTGCCACATGGAAAGGCTGACAGTTAAAATCTCTTGTGCTTATTTTCCAGGGACATTATAGATATACTGTGTTATATTTATACTGATATTAGAAATATTTATGCATTCAGCTATTGGAAAATAAGAGTGTTTGCTTTTCTTAAAGAAAAAATGAGGCTGGGTGGCTTCTGGATGAGAACAATTAATCATGCTCTCCATATGACGAGTTAGGAGTAATAAATTTCTAATTTAAAGAAATATATAAATAATACAGATTGCCTGATGAATAGCATTCACAAATGCTGTTAATTAAAAATATTTTAAAATGAGTTAACATTTTCATACTTTTTTATTATATGGGAAAATATCAGAATCCTTTATTGCTTTACATTTTATAATTAGGAGTTCTAGCATGTTTTTAAGAGCAATATTGGTCTGAGAATAGTCAAGGAAATGGCTTATTCTTTGATTTGTTTCTAGAATAGAAACAGCTTGGTTATGAGTAAGTTTATTTAATTTTCTTCTTGTGTTTCTTCCTCTTCCTCCTCCATTTGGCCTTTCATACCTACCTGAACAAACACACTCACTTCCACAATCAATAATTCATTCTGACTTTCAGCATAATTCATATTCCTTGCATTCCTTTTCAGCAATGCACACTTGCTGACTCTTATAACAAAAAACACGCATTGTGGTTAGGCACAGAGGTCAGCACTAGTGTTGTGTCACAGGTCAAACAAGATCACTTACATTCTTTATCAGGGTCATTTCTTCTCCCTGGGTGGGATATGAACTCTTCTTTTTCTTAGAGCGGAAACACCACAGATGTTCACCACTCCTTGTTCAGAATTTTTGCTGCATGGTTTGCTGTCATCTTTCATGTAAACTCACAAAACAACAGGGCATGAATTGCCCTTAACTTACCCTACTGGTAACGTTCCTTATTCAAACAGCAAAGAAACTGCACAGTGTGTTTAAGTACACTTCTGATGTATGTAAAATTAATTCTGTATTTTAAAATTGCATTTAAGATCTCTCCAATATTCAGAACAAATATTTATAAAATTCCCAAAGTGGTTATTTCCTGGATTTTCATATAGACTTATATATTTCTGTTATATAGGATTTCACACTTATATTAATATAACTTGATTTACTATTATAAATGTATGTTTGTTAGTTTATGGTTTTTGTTTGTTTGTTTTTGTTTTGTTTTTGTTTGATTTTTGTTTTGTTGTTGTTGTTTGTTTTTTGTTTGTTTGTTTGTTTTTTCCCAACTCCAATGCTTGTGCAAGATCATAATTTAAATGAAATTATTTTGGTTAAAAATGTTTGACACTTTTTGTGGTGATTTTCTGTCTAGCTAAACAAAGCTCTTTTGCCTTGCCATTTTTTTCATCTGTAGAAAGGCAATGTTACCAGTATTTCTTATTATTCTTGTGTTTTATTGATCCTGAAAGAAAATAGGGTCTTAATTATGCTTTCACCACTGAGTATTTGGCTTTCGTGGATAAAAAATTTGGTTGGTAATCTTCCCATTCATGACTGAATTGCTTTCCAGTATGTGTCAGCAACATCCCACTTCTAGGTAGGTTTATGTCCTAAGCATTTCCTAGAACATATGTCATTCTCTATTCTTTTTATTCCATGATTGCCTTTTTTTTTTCCCAAAAAAAGTTGTAATAAGAAACTAGGAGTATGGAAAAACCCCAAACGAGCAACGAAATCCAAAACAAACCTTTACTGAGTAGTTGCATCATTTTATATGCTTTCTTCCACTTTTTTAGAAAGTGTTTTTATTGCATTTCACAATGTTTGTAGCTGTTGTGTTCATTTGTTTCAGAAAGCAGCGTTTCTTATTTGTTTTGAGGCATCAGTACAACTGTTGAGCCCTTCAGGTTCTCTCTTGAGTGTCTGTGTGACACAAGTGGCTACACTAAAAAGCTACACAGTACAACAGAAGCTGATCTCTAGAACAAAGTGATTGGTCCTGAGAATCTTAGTGTACATGTTTTCCTTTGGCCTGGCTCTAGCCTGGTCTGCTGACTGAATGCCCAGCAGCAGCTGGAGAGCATCAGGAGTGCTGCCAGAAGGCATCTTCCAGGTATGTTTCACCCCAAAGGAATCTCCAGTTCTAACACTCCAGAGATGCAACGTGAAACAAAGCTCAGCCGGTGGGGATGACCAGTAGATTTAATTTTGGAGTATACTGACCTCAAATGAATGTGGTAAATGCATTCTTTGCATCTTAGCCTCTTCCTAAGTACAGTAGAAATTTGGTGTATATTCACCGAGAGTTCATTATCTTTTCCTCTTACCAACATCCACCTTTATATTCTTGTATGTTCTGTCTCCAGGTTATTTTGTCCCTTCTCGCAGTCAGGCAATGAGGGGCTTGGATTCTTATTCTATTTTAAAGGCTGTGTCAAGCAGGTTGTAAGCTTTGGTTTACATTTTGAGTGAGCTAGGATTTTATTCCTTAACTGAATATTCACAAAGAAAACAAGGGGAAAAGGAGAAAGATAAGGATCATGGGAAGCTGATTTTTCTTATGGAAAAAAACCAAACAAGAGTACAGCTGAACCCATGTCTAAAAAATACTGACTCATATAACAAGAATAATTAAGTGAAGTCAGTTCACTGACTTAACAGCACCACCTTTTGTTATTGTTTGTCTTACAGTAAAACCTAGGTGTAAGTTAAGTTTCACCAGTCCATCATGCTAGAATAGTGTCTTTTCCATAGTCCAGGGACAGGGAAGAGCTTAAGACAGTAAGTGAAAAAAAGGTCAACAACAACAAAAAAGTCCTAATTCATTTTACAAAAGATACAGTAGTTACAATGACCAGAAAGTTACAGTGGCGTTAAATTTGCCCATCAGTGCCATTTTCCTTCAACCTAGGTATTGCATCTTAAAGCCATGTGTATTTCTACTCCAAACCAATTTTTTATTTTTATTTTTTTTTTAATCCCAGGCTATGGGGTCCACATGCATATCATTAATCTCTAGTTTTGAAGAGATTGTAATATTTTAATATATTTTTGTATAAATCAAAATTTGTGGATATTTGAGAATTAATGCTGGAGTAGATTGACAGATCATTCTGTTTAGTGAAAATCTAGATGTAAGAATTTGTTGATTTCTGTAAATGGCTTAACTACGTGCAGCCTGTGAGCACAAAATTATGAAATACATATATCTAGAGGAGCAGCTGACTTATCATCACTCTGTCCGACACTTGCATCACATTATAATCCTGAAAAAGCTTACTGCCCTATTTCCATTAATTTTGGTAACTTATTTTGGCTACTGCACAGTCCAAATCTTGCAGAGTTCCAGTATTTAATTTTAAAATTTATGTGCTTTGAAAAATTGTATAAGGCAAGAAATATTCTTTCACTTTTCATGCTGTAGATCAGATTTACATTTTTAGAGCTTCCATCAGCTTTGGCAAAATGAAGATTAGCTTGATCCAACTTCTGAAGCTGGGAGCTAAGCCAAGACTCTGGTAGTCAGAGATCTGCAAAAGCATGTTGCTTCTCTATTACCTGACACTTTTGGCCCTATTTTCAAGATTTTTATACATTCTTTTTATTTTCTTGTCTGTATAAGGCTTGTATTTTCTTTTTCTTTGATGCTGGGATCAGATTCTATTTTCAGTTATCATCTTTTGTGCATCACTAAAGGCATTATGAATCAGTTCTGTAAACCCAATTCTACTACTCCAGGCATATGTCAACGAAGAAGTGGTTGAGTTGGCTTAGCTGTGGAAATTCCCATTTCTTATGACTATTTCATCCTAATTAATAAAACAAACCTAAATTTTTCCAAAATTCTGATACTTACAAGGAGTAGCGTTTGTTTCACCCCATCAGTTTTCTCAGAACTAGAGCATTTATTCTGAGTGGAAAAGGTTTCATATAATATGCAGGACTACAGTTGAGCATTAATCCAACTACACTCAAAGCAGGAATAGTCCAATTGTTCCACAAATATTATTTACTGAATCACTATCTGTGAATTGAGTCTGTCACAGTGTAACTATATCCACTGAAAATATAAATGCATTGTGAAAATACATATATTGTTAAGGGAAGCCTCTTATCTGCTTGTTTCTATACTTCCTCTGCAAGCAATATTTCAGTTAATTTATGAAGTTGTTGCACATTTCAAATACCAAATTTGGGGAGATGAGTTCCTATTCAGATATATTTTTGAGAATATCTTCCTAATGTTATATATTATGAAGCATTTCAGAAATGGCTTCAAAGGCCATAGAAAGGCAGTATGTTCATGCAGATAGCTTAACTACAGAAGAACCTGTATTATTATTTCAGGAAGAGCTATCACAGAGAGATAGGGATACAGAGGAGACAATGGGTTAGTTTTTACTCTTTTAGCTGTGTGTTCAGTTTTTGTATGCAATCAAATGCCACAGAAATTTTCCCATGGTGAAATTTCGTTTGTGAGATAGGGTGTAACCTTTGCAAATTGAAGGTTATCAAGGTATTTTAGGGATTCCTTTTGTCATACTGAGAAAAAACAAAATGGAGAAGGAGAATGGAAAAGTTGGCAAATGGTCTTGTGGTAGTAATTAGAAAAATACCTAGGAAAATAAAAAAGGTCAATTGTAAAACACACTGAATCTAAAACAAACAGAAATGTATGCTACCCTAATTCTCCACTTTCAAATTAAATGGAATGAAAGACAATGTTGCTAATTATAAAGTATCATGTAAAAAACATGACTAGTGGAACTAGTCAACTAGTGGAAAAGACAGATACTATAATTTTCTTTCTGATATAAGTTGATTTAATGTCAGATATTTTAGAAGTAAATTTTTTAACAATGGAATATTTTGAAAAAAATATTTTGGGGATCTAGCATTCTGCAGAAAAGGTACTAAAGGGTATTTTGTTTGTTTGGTTGGTTGGTTTGTTTTTTTTGTGGTTTTGTTTTTATGTTTTGTTTTTCCCTTCATTATTTTTCCCCTTAGTGTCTAGATATATTTTTCTAACTTTAAAAAAGATCACAGTCCCTTCTACTTTGTTCCTCTTTCCCAATTGATGCTCATTTTCAGGGGAAGAAAAAGGAAATTAAAGATATCGGGTATAGGAAACTCTTGGCCCACTTTGCAGCTGAACAAGAAATAAATTGAATGCAAACTACTTTGGCAATTTGTTGCAAATGTTTTCAGCTAATCCTCCAAGGCCCTTCCCTTGAGACCAGCAGAATTTCCCACCTTTTTAAAGTTCACTCTGTTGTCAGTGGCACAGGCATGTGCTTCAGCTTGACAGGTCACAGAAAGTATAGACCAGCCATTCACCTCCAGCTGCCCCTCCACTCAACTTCCTCTAAGCAATATTGGCTTCTGCAACTAAAAACTGCTTTTTACATATAATGAAATTCACAAGTGCATTGGAGGAAATGTGATTTTTTTTTTCCTGCCCCCACAATTTCAATAGCAGTTTATTCCTTTAAAAGGCAAATTGCAGAAGGGAATAACTTTGAAAGCAAACTGGAAATATAAAGACAGGAAATGAGTCTGTGACTGTATAACAGAGTTCATAAATGGGTCCTTTTTTGGTATGAAACTGGGCTTTTAAAGTAGAAAAATCACCTACTTAACAAAACCATTCGCTGTTTCAGCACTGCAGGAGCATGAAATAAATCCATGTTTCTTTCTAATATATCATTCAGTCTATCAAACTATTTCCAAATGACCTGAGTTCTAGCAGTGCAGCAGAAGGTTCTGTACCTCTGCTGGGATGGTGAATTTTTTTTTAATATAATCCTTTGAATTTCCTTGTTCATTCAGGTTTACAAAGATGTCTATAAATCCTCCCTTAATCTGAAAGTGGGGCAAGCAAACTCTTTCTCAAATTATGAGCTACAGACACTGTAACTTCCCTCAGAAACCCCTTTAATTTATTTTGTAGTGAGAATTTCTGCATTTTAATGTATTCAGACCTAGTCTCCTATATAAGTCTCAGAGCATCTGTACATGCTAATTCTACATCAACAGTTATTCAGAATGACCAGGATTGTCCCTAGTCACTGAATTACTGTGCTGTCAAGTCAAACAGCTCTGATAGAACACCTAAATCACTTTATTAGCATGATACTAGGAAATAACCCTTGCCTACACTGGTTAGAGCAGTGTGCAACTGCCATAGACTTACAATTTGTCTCTAGCTTGACATTTTCTTGGTGAAAAATAGGAGTAATCCGTTGCTTTTTGTGCTCACTTCCTGCTATCTGAATCAATAAGTAAAAGGCATGTACACACAAGGCATGCATCCTGTAAAACAGTTCTGTAGTATTTAGACTTAAATGACTAAAAAGATTTCCTAATTTTCCTGCTTGAAAAATATTTTTTTTCTGAACTTTAAGATGAGGCACTCCCAAGTATCTCTCCTTAGTCTACTGCTCCATCACAGTTTCTTACTGCTCTATGGGAACAACTTTTCTTATAATTTAGAGGTTTAAGGAGAAAGAAATATTGCAAATTTTGCTAAATGAAAGAAAATCTTTGAAACTTTGGCAGATTTGGGTTGTCTCTGTTGGTATTGTGCATCAGAAGGTGTAAGTGCTACACAGGAAGCATATCTTGCAAGGAAATGGAGAACAAAAGAGAAAATCATTATGCACTTTAGATGATGAGGAACCATTTCTGGATATACAAAGTGTTTAAGAATAAAGAGATGGGGGTGAGTGAGCTGGAGATGATGACATAGCCCTGTTTAGTCTGTGTGGCTGAGGCTAACAGCTGTGGTGCATGACTGGGGTCTCTGCAGGCTCAGATACTCTGCTTTTTGCAGAACCAGACCTAACCATGGAACTTTAGAAATCCCTTTTCTTTGTGTTTTTCTCTTTCCGTAGAAAACACCCCCGTGCTCTAAACAGTACTTTATTGCTGTAATCTGAAAGTTTTGTGATATTACCTTAAGGCATGTGAACTGTAGGGTTCACGCTTAAGATGACTGACAAAATAGGAAGAAAAACTCATCTTATTTAGCCTAATCAGTTTTGTGTTTGTTTTGAGGTGTGCTTTTTGCTGCTTTCCTACTTTCATTTTGGGATTTTTTTGGGTTGTGGTTTCTTTTGTTTGTTTTTGTGTTTGTGTGTGTGTTTTTAATCTTGCAAGGAGACATGAAACAGGAATTGATAATTACATATTCACTCTAGGCAGAATAACAAAATACACTACACTGATCTCAAATCATGATTAGGTACTAAGAAAGAGGCTTTAGAAAAATATTGTCTGGGCAGAGTGTGGAGGAAGGTGCTAATGACAGCATTTACTTTTTTTTTTGTTTGTTTGTTTGGTTTGGTTTGGTTTGGTTTTAATAGTAAAGGTGTCACTATGCTGAATCATTCTGCTATATATCTGAAAGTGGCTGTTTACAAAAGCATGGATTGTATTTGATTTGACATTTACTGATGGTCAGCAAAACCTGTGAAGCTATCATATTGCTTCCTCCTTTTAGTTTCAGTTTTAAAGGAAATTTTGCCCATCAGTCATGTTAGGATGTGGGGATTTTTCCTCTCTTTTAATAGGTTATATTGGAATGGTATTTTCATTATTCTTGTGGATGGTAACTTTGAGAAACATTTTAATTGTCTTCATTGACATATGAATTATATTTTTGAGGAAAAAAAAGAATGGACTGGATAACATCTTAAACTTATTGAAGTATAACTCTTTTTATGCTGTTTTAGAGAAAAATGTCATCTTGAGTAAAATAGAATAGATTGAAAACATCTTAAACTTATTTAAATATGATATTCTTTACAGTGTCTTATGGAAAGAGTTTCTTTTTAAATTCTGAGCCAAATTCCACCATGCTGAAGTCAGACAGTTTATATTATTTTTAACATTATAATGTTGAATGCAAAATATACCCTTCTACAATACATTTTGTATTTAAAAATAAGGTACGCTACCTACATCATAATTACTCCAGAGCAATTAATAGCATTTCAAATTTATTGGCTGCTCTTCATTCAGTCTTAGACTTGTTAAAACATATAACTTTGAGTTGTTTGCAAAACTCAATCAATTCAATTGAAATATTTTCTTTCCATAAGATGGTTCATTATTTTCATAAAATTTATTTTCAGTATTAATTAAGCATGAGGATTTTGGTGAGTTTGTTTCCTGGACTGTTTTCACTGAAGTGTATTTGAAATAAATTGACTTAACTTCTAGCCAGAGAAGCATGCATATATAAGTTTTGGATGCTGGAGTAATCTCTATTAGCAGCACTACTTTCTAAATGACTGGTTCTGTTTTCCTTTTAAAAAAAAAGATAACTTAGTGTACTGTCTTTCCATAAGATACTTTTATCAGATGTCTAAGGGTATCCAAATTCATTCATGTACAGATTATCACTAGAAATATTTTCAAAGTTGGATAGGGGTAGATACACAGCTGACTACCTTTCATTCAACTGCATCCAATTTCTGCATTGTATCAAAATTCTCCTCTTGCCCCTCTGCCATTCACTACACTTAGTGCTGCAAGGACACCCATCCCTAAGGCTCTGAGGTGGCCAGCTGGGGCAGTGCCCTAAGCCACCAACATTTCAGCTTCTGAGTACATACCAGAAAAGTTCAAATAGAGCTCTGCTGCTCAGACTCCAAAGTCTCAAACAAGTTATTTCTCACTTATTCTGCTGGGATACACTAATTCAGTAAGGTTCAGAGTACAGTTACCTAAATAATGCATCAAAGATCATAATAAGGGATTTGATTTACAGCTCTCCTAACTTGTTCAGTATCATTTTTGAGGTGTGTCAGAGAAGTGAACTTTACTTCTTTTTATTGACCACTGGGTCACTGGTTTAACCCATGAAACATAACCAAAGGGTAGTGGTAGTAATGCCCTTCTTAAATCTGTTTTGGACTTGAAAGGAAGATTCAAGTTCACCATACTTTTCTGCTGTTTGATTTTGTCAATGCTTCCAAAATTAGAGCCCCCAGTGATAAAGAGTGGGCCAGAGTACCTTCTGGGGATACTTGCACTCTAGCACTTTTGGTTGAAACTCTTGATTCTGTGTCAACATTTTCAACATCCTATGAAGAAATGGACTCAGTTCTGAGGGATGAACAGAGCGATCAAGCCACAAAGCTGTACCCCTTGTCTCTCGGGTTTAATGGCCATCCTGAACCTACAGAAGCTACAAGAGTCTCCTCCAATATTTTCTTTGACACTAATAACATTTTCAGGCACTCAGGTCCAAGGGAGAAAATATTGAAGGGTAAGAAAGAATTTCCTTTGCTCCTATATTTTTGTGAGACAGACCTAAGCCTCCTATTGAGAAGTTTAAGTGGATCATTCCTCCATTTGCCTGTATTTACAAAATGGATTTTTTTGTACTTTTGAAACTCTGTCTGTTCTTTATGAAGTCTGCACATCTCAGGCAGAGTGTCTGAAGGGTGTCTTTGGCTTCAGGTGTTTGTCTACTAAGGTTGAGCTCAAAAAGTAAAAACAAGCTTGGCAAGTTTTATTTTTTTGTTTTGGGTTTTGTTTTGGATTTTTTTTTGTTTAGTTTTGGTTTTGTTTGTTTATGCCCAGACCTTGCAAATTTTTAAATTCTTTCAGATATCAGGGAAATCTTTAGTCCCATGGCTTTACATATTCTAAAAGTTCACTTCCTATCACTGAAGCATCATATTCTTGGCAGGACTACTTGATTAACTAAAACACTCCCAAGCTAGCCTTAGTTCAAACCCTGATCCCTCACATAAGTCTTCTTCAAGATTATTCCACACCCAGTTGTTTTCTTCTGACCTTCCTGTTGTTGAAGCCTTTTTCCACCCTTGAGAAAGGTTGCAGATCATCTTGCACATTTCCCTGGACATGCATTATCTCCTACGCTCCGGGCTTTTTTCACTCCTGTAACAGTCCTGGTCTCCCCACCCAGCAGTGCTATGAAGTCCTGGGCTTCAGGACACATTTTCTTTCCATGTGTCGTTAACTTGGTTGCTAGGTAGGTAGTTTAGCCATATTATTCAATGTTATTCTTTCAATGATAATTTTTTTGCTTGTTTGTTATTGTTTTCTTTGAAGTAAGAATCATGATTATGGTTAAGTCTGGTAAGGAAAAAAAAAAATCAAAAATTTATTCTGGGTTTTGCTTCTGAAACTTTATGCTGAATGAGTCCTGGAAGAAAATTTTTATGTACAGAGAAAAGGAAGATGACATCTATGACCCTGTTCTATAATTAGACTTTCGTGATGGAATTAATAGAACAGATTAATGAAATTTAGCCTGATTTTTTCAGAGGACTTTCAAGACTTTTGTGCTTCACCAACACAAACAAAGCATAAGTGAATATTTTCTTGAATCATAGGTTAATGATAAACAAGTCAAGGCCGTCTTCAAAACCGCTACACTGTTACTGAAGCTTTGGTGAGCATAGAGGAGGAGCTATGGCCAGCATGTCTTGAGCTATTGTGCTTTTTAACTGGCTGTACATACAACTTTGAGAGCAGTTTATAGGAGAATGATATTACTGTGGCCTTGGACATTTCAGGAACGAATTATCAGGGCTAGGTGGGAAGTCCAAAGGTTGAGAGTGAATTATGGTTATTTCTGAAATTCTTAAGACTTATTCAGTCTGAGAACTTTGTTAAAAACAAGAAAAATCACCCTAAATAGGTCTTTGCCCTCAAAAAAAAATTATTCTCACAGAATTAATTTTTATCTCAACAAATAGAACTGAGGGGGTATGGCCTGGGAATATCCTGATAATCAGTTCAGGCAGGAATTGAATGTTTTTGATTAGGTAACTCTTCCTGCCGAGGTCTCTTGCAGCAGAGTATCTGTTAAGCAGATGAAGAAGAGTTGCTGGAACTCATTTTTCTAGAAGAATGTCTTCACATTTCTTCACTCTAATTGGTTACCTTAGTGCACAATAACAAGATATTGTGAATAGTGTTCAGAAGCTGCAGCTCTCAATCCCCTGTTACCTCTTTGAGCTGTCTCGTTAAGGACAGGATGGGACTACAGACATAAGTCAGTTCAGGATTTCACCCAGTGGAACTAAATAATTTCAACAAATGGAATTTTCTCTAGTTTGCTGGTCCTTCTGGTTACTTTCTTACACTCTAAATCTGTCATCTGCTTACAGTTTTGCCAATGATTATATGAATCTAGCTGAATCTTAAAGAATTGCAGATGTATGCGTATTTTTGAGAAAGGCATGCCTGTCATTCCTCTCTGAGTAAATGGTCTTTCAACTATCCTTCAAATACATAACTTTCCTCATGAAAAAGCTTTCTGCCACATGAGAGTATTTCCTTCAAGCTAGGTCATGGTTATAGCACTGCTAATACTGTGTTAAATAGTCTTAAAAATTGTAAGAGAAGTTCTGCATTTATGATGTCTTGAATAGCTCCCTATGTGGAAAGAAAATAGATTATCTTCAGGTATTGTTCATTTCATGTACATTCAGTTACATGAATGCATGCTCTTGTGGTCTATATATTTTTCCATTGGCTTGTCTTTCTAGCATAAAGCACTCTTAGAAAAGTTCATAATTGTGCTTTATAGTTGTATCATTCTGAGTTTTTTTTCCCTGAGTTTCTGTCATGTGGGGTTCTTAAAAATAACAACATCAAAAAGATGAAAAAGAGTGAGGACAAAATTAAATGATCAAATGAAACAATCCTGAGAAAGGAAAACTAAAACCTATGTATATCACCTGCTTAGAATTAATCCCATTTTAACATATGAAAGAAACTTATGTGAAATTTGATGATGGCATTATTTTTTTCCTATTTAGAGCTGAAGGCAGTTTCTAGTCGTTTTATGCTTTTAGATTTTGGAAAAAAAATGCCATAGCAATATCTCCAAGGCATCAAACAGTATTTAACTCTGAACTCAAACATCATTGAAACATTAGGTTAGTAATATTTTACTCAGATTCTGGAAGCACAAGTGAGATGAAATTACAAGAGACTCACAATAAAATTTACCATAAAGTCATCAAGACAGGTTTAAGAATGCTGAGACTTTGGTAACAAATGTATCATAGTTTAGTGTAGCATCTCTGATTTTCACAGGTTGCTGGTATTTTGCATATATTGTCTTTGTCCTCTACATGTTTTCAAAGTTTCTCAAATCTAATTATGAATAAGAAGTTACTGAAAAAAGATGAAAATGGAAGGAGTACTATTTCTATGATCTCACTTTCTTCTCAACCAAAACCTCTGTGCCTCAGTTGAGCCACTTTTTTTTTTTTTTTTTCCCCTGTGGAATTTTATGTTATTTGCAGTTCTAAGCATCAGCAGCAAAGGAGTGAGCATGTGTCCCTTAGCCAAGGATACTCTCAACTACCCCCAGCAGCTGATCAGTTTCTTTTTGATGCTTCTACTACTAATGGTATGGTCACTGTGCTTTCTACTTCCACCATTTTCATTCTCCACACAAAGTGTACTGAAGTTTAATCATATTAAAGGCACAGATGTAAACATTCACCAAGGAGAATTTCTCTGTGCGTTAAAGCATTCCACATAAGTCATTTGTGGTGAAGATAAAACATATTTTTATATTATGTCAGTGCTACAGTTTGATAATGAACACTTAAATTTACCTTTGTATTATTTTTTCATTTTTTACTGTGTTACATTTTAGTAGTATGAGAAATACATCCAAAATGGGTAAAAATTAACATCACAGGATAAAAACTATTTAAATTACATTTTATCTTCAGCTGTTAATGACCTGTTAGAGAGAATAGGAAATATTTTTCTGCAAAACTGACAGATAAAGGAATTCTACTACTTAGAGCAATCCATACAATATGAAAAATTCTATTCCTCTTCAACTTATTCTGAAAGGCATTCCTATAATTCCTCTTTGAGGATTCATATAATGATTTAGGTTGGAAGGAACTTTAAAGATCTTCTGGTTCCAAGTCCCTTGTGGCACCTTCAACTACACCAGGTTATTCAAAGCCCCATCCAGCCTGGTCTTGAACACTTTCCAGGGATGGGTCATCCACAATTTCTCTGGGCAGCCTGTTCCAGTGCCTCACCATCTTTACAATAGAGAATTTCTCCCTTATATGTAATGTAATCCTACCCTCTTTCCCTTTAAAACCATTACTCCTTGTCCTATCCCTACATACCCTCGTAACAAGTCCCTCTCCAGCTCACTTGTAGGCCCCTTTTGGGTACTGGAAGTCTTCTCAGAGCCTTCTCTTCTCCAGGCTAAACAACCCCCAGCTCAGCTGATCGATAACTATTGATATTAGTTTGTTGAGCTGAGAAAAATTACTTAAGTAAATTAGTAGTAAAAACCAACATGTTTCTAACTAACTTTGTGTCTGTCCTTTTATGTAGTTTTATTTTTAAAAATCATTCCAGAACATCCCATGATGTCAGGTGGGAGATGTTATGGCAGAGTTAATCACAATTTAAGCTGTTGAGCAATTTCTAAGTGTCAGTAAAACTAAAGCACCAGCAGATCTTTGTACAGAGTTCCTAGAATAACGGTGACTTTTTTTTTTTTCTTTCAATAAATCCTGGCAGCACACAGAATAAGAATGTGTGCTGCCTATCCTTTGAACATATCACAGAACTGGCAGCTGGGAGTAGGGTGGTTGTAAGTCTTTGTTAACACTGAATTTGGTCTGCTCTGGGACCAGCACTGCCAGCCCCGGTGTGATTTAGAAAGTCTTGAAAGGTTGGGGTTACGAAGACCTGTCTCTAGTTACATCCAGTCTGCCTTAGAGCAGCCTATCTCTGTCTCCTTACAGGCAGGATCATGACCACATATCTGTGGTGTGAGCAGATTGTCTGCCATGTCAGTGGCCCATCACTACCCTGAGGTAGCCATGTAATTCTTAAAAAACAGCTTAGGAGTGTGTCTTTATGCATCTGCCCCCGGGGGAATGGTGCTGGTTTATGCTTTATGTTATGTCTGGGATGGAGAGTGGACGAGAATCTGAGCCTTTCTTTAGCATTTTAAATTTTGTGTTAGCACATAGGTATAATAGGCATGTTTATTAAAGAGTAGAGGGTCATTCTGAGATGTTCTTAATATTTTGTTGGGCATCCTTATGTTGTTTTGACTTACGTGAATTAATGGAGCTAAGCTTGAATCAAATTATGCTAGATACACATTTGCAAGCTGATGTCTTATTACTTAATAATGGATAGTGGATTAAATTTTCTCCCTAACCCACTTTCTGTCACTCGCTAAAATTGTGAGGAAGTCAAAAAAAGCATTTTGATAAACTAAGTAGATATAGTGCTATAACACAGTTGTTGTTGTTTTAATATTAATGGGGTAGTGCCTCACACCAAAGCAACTCAAGCTGAATTTGAAGTGTGTTGGAAATGGTGATTTAAACACACACATACAAAACCACCAATTGCTGTGGCAACCAACTGTGTAAATCAGTGAATTTATGCATAAATTCTGGCGTAGTCAGTCATGTTCAAAAGCATGACCACAAAAAGTGAAATAATGGATACCAGTAAAGGCCTACTGAATTTATATTTGGGGAGCTATGCTAGAGAAATGATTACGTGGTATTTGTTAACGTCATCTTTTCTGAGTAGGATCCCCAGCAGCCAACCTGTGTCACTCACCGCTTGACCTCCGGGGCAGATTGTCCATTTCCTCTTTATTCCATTATATTTTTTTAAAGATTGAAAAAATTTACTTGAAGCTGATCCCAATCTCTTATCAATAGAAGAAATAATTTGCTTTGATTTCAGCTGCTAGAAATAACTAATATGTTATGATTTTCCTGTCAGCAAACACATTTTTAAAGAGGAAAATACTCTAAAACTAGGCGAGAGAGAAGTTGAAATCAAGCGGAAATGCATTCCTCACAGGAGATAGGCTAGTTTTTTTCTTCTTTTCTTTTTTCCTTAGCAGTCATTAAAATCTGTTTCTGAAATCTTAACTTTATCAACTGCAGATAGGAGAGTGGAAATATGTGTGGAAAAATTCTTGTTTGAATTAGTTCCATTTTCCCATAACTCCAGTTGGGATGCATGATAAAATTATCAATGAAACGTTCTGATTTGATCTTTAACCAAAGAGATGTTGTCCTGTGAATCATCTGTGTTTGTGGGAGGCAACACTGAAGCTAACAGAGCAGGAATGGGACCCAGATGTTTTCTGGGAAGCTGGTTGCACTGTAGGCTGTGTGTATTACCTAACGTAGGCGACCATATGGAAGAAAAGGTTGGAAACATCCCATTACAAGTCATATATCACTGAGCTGACAGCAAGGATTTCGGCTTATTTTTATTTAAATCATGAAAGCAGCTGCTCAGCTGTCCAACTGTATTAAATTTAACCCTTTTTCTGTCAAATGAATTTTGCTTTATGAAATGGCAGCCGAAGAATTTCTTGTGCTTGCAGAAAACCCAGGTTATGGGGTGCTGCGATAACCTTTGCCCATCCAGCAGGGCAGCACTGATGATGGCAGAGCCTGCCACTGGGGGACAGTGTAGCCACTTGATACACCTGGGCTTCAAGAAACATCAGCAAACCTCTTTGCCTGCAAAGGTTGCAAGCAAAGGCACTATTTAAAGGGAGTAGTTGTTGATTTTTTTTCTCTTTTGTTGAACACCTTTAGAATGAATAATTGCAAATATTTTTTCATTCTTGTGCCCTTTTTGTATTTTTCTTTTCTATTATTACTGATTCTTTATTTGATTTTCCTTCCACTTTTTTTTTTCTCCTGTTTGTATATGATGTTCATCAGACTCCATCTCCTGCAGCCTCTTCTCTTAACTCTTCTTTCTACTTTTCCTTCTCCTGGCTCCAACCTTTTTCTTTTCTGCTCTCCTCCCTGGTTTTTTTTTTTCATTCTCTTACTAGTATGTAAGATGCTCTGAGGGATTTTCCCTTCACTACTTCTCTGTCCCATTATATACACTATATTCTTTACTGTGTTTTAAAAAGTATTTCCTTTTTCCATAGATTTGATGTTTTTCTAAAAGAAGCAGTTTGCAGAAAGGCTGTTCCCATCAGTAGGAAACAGTCTTTGGCTTTCAAATCAATCCTTCACCACATGTGTCTCAAGTAGCTTATTGATTTGTTATTTTTTAGCACTTTTTTGTTAGAGAATTTAACTGAAGCCTAACAGTTACAGTTAAGTAACAGTCATACAGTTAGTGTAGACTTTAATTTCCTGTATAGAAATCTGTAGAAGAAATATAAGGGGTATCCAGCATGATACTAAACCAGATTAGTAGTTTTGGCATGCTAATGCATGCTAAAGTAGGTTTGTCTCTAACTGTTTTGGAGGCTCTTTGCTTTATTGTGTGCTATGTCTACCCTGCTCACCCCTACATCAGAGTCCTCAGTTTTTTCTGTCAGAGCATGGAGGTTTTCTTGCTTTTCATCTTTCATGTTTTATATTCGAGTCATAGCCCTCTAAGTCTACAGAATGTTTTAGATGGATTTCTTCCACATCTTTCAATATGAGGCTTTGGTGTGATGAAATAGTGTGCTTACATTAGCATGTCTATTTGGTACAAATATTTACTTACAGATTAATTCTCTCTTCCTTAAACACAGTGGAAACACAAGGAATTTAGGAGCAATTGCTTCCAACCAGTGCTTTCACTCATTTACTGCAAGGGAACTCCTGATGTAATCACGGCCTACAACCTCCAATTCAGGCACTAAGTTGTGACTTGATAAAAGCACTGATAACTAGTTAGTTTTAGAAAAGAGTTAGAATCAAGAACTGAGGTCTTCCACTTAGGATAAGAACAACAAAAGGTGTTGCACCTGACCACAAGAAGGTTCTTCATGCCCAAGGACTTCTTGCAGAAGTAACTTCTGTAATATTTCTCTATCAGTAATCACATGTAATTTCTCCCATTCCTGGAGGTTCAGCTTTCTTGTTATTAAAATTACATGATTACTTTTTTTCCTCTCTTTTCCTGTTTCCACTTCCATTTCTGTCTCCTTAGGTTATTCTTCTGGGACACGCAGCTGTACCTATGAGATTGTTTTCCTACCTATAACAGGTAGACTGTTTTCTGCTAAAACCTACTGTTCTTCCTTTCTGAGATTTTCCTCATTTTTATTTTTTTTGTCTAGTTCACACTCATCCACTGTGTATAAGGTTTTAATCTCTCTATTCCGTAACACTTCCTCTCATTTGAAGGAATAATCCAATTGCTAGCTGTAGGTATCTCCTGGACACTTTTGATGGGGGATTCATCACCCTCTGCTGCTGAAGAAACCCTTCTTTCCTGATGCAGTGGTGTCATCCATGTGTGTGTCAGATAGCATCAGCTCCTTTCATGAATACATCATGGCTTGGATCTGTTGGTAGACTCTGGTCTGCTTTGATGGGATGAATCTACTTGACTAGCTAGACTTGTAACCAAAATATGCCTAAAGTATTATGTTCCTTCGGGAGACATATGGAAAAAGTATTTGTTTTTTTTTGAAAAGTTTTCTTTCTTGCAAATATGGCGGTTTTGGTGAAAACAGTTGTTACTTGCTATCATGCATTTTTGTCTCACTTTCTACAATTACTGTGTTTGCATTTTTTAAAAACCAGTTTGCTATCTCTGATTGTTATAAAGGACTTTTCTTTACAGTCATTTGAAGTAGCATCATCTTATTTGCCTTCCCAAATAAGATGTTTTATAGGACTATTCTGCAGGTTGATGTATCCCTAAAGTTTAATTTTTTATCTAAAAATGCAAAATTCTCCAAATCTCTGTTGCTCTATCTGATAGCATGTTATTTCTCACCTGTTTATCAGTTTTTAGGTAAACCTAAGGCCTCAGACTAAGCCATAGTTTCAAGAAGGCACTACTTGTTTGATATTTAATCATCAGGGTGTTTTTTTGTTTGTCTTTTTTAAAAAATGGTCCAGGTTCTTGACTGATTTGCCACGGTTTTAGGTAGTGCAGCTGGATAGAACTTCAGTTCTTCCTTTTGCCTTTGGTTGTCAAGGAGCTGTGTTCTCTTTTTCTCAGCTTCTTATATATGGTTGCTAACTGAACTAGTGTCAGACCTTTGTGATTACGACAGCTAATATAATTAGTATATATGATAATGTAAAAGACAGTGTGAAGGAAAGGGGAAGTTAGAGAAATCCATCTCCTGTTTACATGGACTACCATATACCTGTTTAGGCAAACAGACGTCTTTCAGGCTGCCTTGTCACTTTTCAGGGCTGTCTCTTGCAGGAGGCAGTGGTGTCATCTTCTACAGCACACGAGGCTGCTTTAAGTCCTGGAGTTGTAGCACAGAATCTCAGCCAAGGAATTCAACCTGACTTTGCTGGGAGGCCCTCCAGGTGGCAATGCAGACAAACTAACAGGTCAGAGCTTGAAAATACAGAACTGAGAAGATCTAAAGTTTAGATTACTAAAGTAGTCATTATAATTCTCATTAATCTAAAATGTTCATGATTTGAAATGAGACTGATAAGTTCACTTGAATAAGAATGGGGCACAAAACAAAAGGGATAAATTTGGCTTATGTAATTCCATTAACATTGCTAGCTACTAAGATTAGAAGATTGGATATTATTAATGTTTATAAAAAGCCCCAAACAAATACACATATTACATTCAGAGGCATTAAATTAGTCACTTTGTTTTTCATTATTGGTGCTTCATTCTCCACAGTCATGTATATTGGTAGCCATTTATTTGTTGAGGAATGAATACAGAATGTTGCTATTATGATTTCATGTAATTTCTACCAACTTTACAAAATTAAAAATATGTATATAGCTATAACAGATGGAGATGTAACTTCTAGATGATTTAAAATTTTTAACCCTCAGGAAAAAAAAGCAGCTAATATCTTTAAATGGGGTTTTCAGACAATGAATTTATGTGCTTATATATTGGACATTATTAATTACTTATTAAAAAATTCTAACAGGTTTCATGTCCTAATTCCCAAACTTTAACTTGCAAGAAAGCCGAAACCAAAATCTTACCACTAAGAAAACCTAAAGCTTTAATTAAGATTTTTGTCCGCACTTGTTACAGAGGAATTGATGACTTCAGTGACTGTTACTTTTTGTGATTATGTGGAAAGGTGATTAACTTTTAGAGCATTCACTATGTCCCCATTCCTCAGGATACCAACCAGGCAAGATTGCTTTGTCAGGGAAAAGAATTTTGAAGGGGTTTAACCTTCTTAATAAAACTTGTATCCCAGATGCTCCAGTTTGAAACTCCCAAAAAAGCTTTTTCAGAGTGGGGGAAAAAAAAAAAAAAGAAAGCATCTTCTGAAGTTTTATGAACTGATACCTGATTTCTTGAATATTTTTTTTTCAACCTGATCCACCACCTGTTTGAACTACAGTACTAGGTTTGGAATCTTTTCCTAAGTTACAAGATTTAGCATTTCTAGCTGAATTTTACTACATGCATTTTATTTTCCTGAAATGTACCTATTTATGTCAATCAATTTGTTTGGATTTCACTTTTACTTTTAATTCCATGCCACACTACTATTCTATCTGTTCAGAAAACCTTTAAATCCTGACATATGTAGTTTGTTTTCTGTCTATTTTTTTCTGTATTCATTGAGTGCTGCTTCAGCTAAGCATTTCACAAATAAATGTACACAATAAATTTTTCTGAAAAATTATCATGTCACACAATTATTTACAGAAACCACACAGTTTCTCCAAGGGGTAACTAGTGTATGTGAATTTAATAGACAAAATTAATTATGTGGATTACCAAAATGCCATGTAATTTAGAAATGTTCCTCCTAGAAAATTCCAAGGCACATTTTAAGCTACATATAGTCATTTGAGAAACTCTGATATGGAAAATATATTTTGCTTTTGTAATGTGTTATTAGATTTTAGCAAGAGCATGAAGGGAAAAGCTGGCTCTTACACACATGAATTTGAAGAACTGTAATCCCAAATTATGTGTGCTTCTTTGAGTGCCATTATGAGTTCCCTGTTACTTTTATTTGTATAGAGCTGTTGTAGAATTCATTATTTTATTATAGACTAAAGCTTAGCAATGGGTTTGGGGAAATATTTTTAGTTCTTTTGCGTTCCATAGGTTTTTCTTGACAAAATATTTGCTTGCATCGTTTCTTATCACTGTGAGAACTGAGCTTATTTCAGAGTTCTTGAGTTATACATTTCTAATACCCTTGTCCCATGAAACTCCTGTACATTTGTGTTTCACATTGTGGAATTGATATATATAATGAATTTTTAGTATATGTGTACACATATGTGTACATATATATGTGTGTGTATATGTATGTATATATATTTATCATGTTCTCATCACTGCAGTACCTGAACACTAATGACAATCTACATTCCAAACTGGACCATCATGTCCATTTCACATAGACCTGACTTGCAATACCCATTTTTGTCCTTTAATGCTATAGTTAGAGAAAATGGCACTCTACTTGTCAGCTTCTCATTTGCACTTCCTACTCTGTCTGGGCTCTTTGTTTTATTTATTTTTATTTTGTCTTTTGTATTTCCTTTTGACTCAAATGCTACTCTCCTTCTATCATGAGCAAAGCTTATTGAAACATGCTGAGTTTTTAGTGACAATTTTCTTGCTGGCCTTCAGTGAGATACCAATTTAAGGTAATGGCATGATTTGTCCCTATTCAAAGAAAACTTACCAGTTATAAGGCAGTTTAACAATATAACTATAGGAATCCTCAATACAATTTTCATTCACTAAAATTCTTTCTGATCTTTTTTTCCCCATAATTTATTCTGATATATTATCACTATCCACATATTCATAGGTTTGGTCCAATGTGTGCTGTCCAAGAAAGGAATTGGATATGTGACAGGTGAAGGGCTGATACAGGATACAAACACTCATGTAGTTCATACAACAGGTGGGATGCTAGGCCAGGCGTTAGTACTCAAGTACCCACAGAGTTTGCAACAGGCTTCTCTGGTTAAAGGGCAGAGTAACATGATAAAGTGATTGAAGAGGAAAGGACTAAAACCAACAGGGGTTTATTCTGTAATTTTGTCACTTGGTGGTTTGATTCTTGTTGTAATAGCAGACTGTTAAGTGTAACAATGAAAAAGAAAAAAAAAAGGGAGACGGAACTATGAAGAGAATTATAACCATCAGTATGTGAGGAGCATTTTCCTCAGGACAGCGGCAAAAATAGAATTAAGGGAGTTCTGCTGCTGTTCTGGGAAAGAGCAAGTGTTCATTGTGCTTTATATGTTTGTTATCTGTCCCAAGTGCCTGCTTTTATATCTTTTTAGTTTTGTAAGCTTAAAGGATCATATACTGGCATCTTAGCTTTTTGTACTAACTTGATACATGACTAAATAAGCTTCCTTTTGCCACTCCTCCTCTATGAATATTTTATTCATTCTGAATGGTCGTTTTTCCACCATGTTTGGTGATAGCAGATTGCAGGTCTTCTCTTTCCTCTGTAAAGCAACCTAATATTCCTGAACTGGGAGCTGTATTTGAGTGAGCATTGGTAGAGTGGTTTGCCTTGTTTAAGAAACAGGAATTTAGTCTCACTCCCTAGAATCATAGAATCACTTTGGTTGGAAAAGACTTCTGAAGTTATTGAGTCCAACCATTAACCCAGCACTGCCAAGTCCGCCCTTAAACCATGTCCCTAAGCGCCACACCTACATATCTTTTAAGTACCTTCAGGGATTGCAATTCCACCACTTTTCTGAGCAGCCTGTTCCACTACTTGATAAT
Source organism: Formicarius rufipectus (assembly GCA_013399695.1). NCBI lineage: Eukaryota > Metazoa > Chordata > Aves > Passeriformes > Formicariidae > Formicarius > Formicarius rufipectus. The sequence goes on along the minus strand of VXAU01003990.1, from coordinate 85,908 downwards.
CCTTTTGGTGAAGAAATTTTTCCTAATACCCAAGTTGTCAAGTATCTTGTCGGGTTTGTACAGGATAGATGTTTGGATTACAGTAGGATGTCTTCATACAAGTTTAAATATGTGTTTGATGCAAATATAATAGTAAATTGAGTTAATAATGTGTTGCAAGCATCTCAAGAATTTGTAACAAGGCATGATCTGTAGGAAAAGACTTATGGAATTAGCAGAATTATTTTGATTAATAAATTTATTGCATAAAATCTGTATATAACAAAAGGGTTGAAATGTGTTGAATAAAACTAGTATTCTACAACTAAATGTACCTTACATAAACATAGCAAAGGTTTTCATGGAGATAAATCATTTACAACTGCATTTTTGAATGCAAAAAGAAAAAAAAAAGAAAGCAAATTGAAATCTACAGTTGTCTCTTTTAGGTTAATAAGTTCTTTCTTACCTCATCTTGGTAATAGGCTTCAGTAATATCAATCCCACATGATAGTTTCAGTGTGTTTTGACAGAATAATGGTAGATGTATATGTCTTTACCCTTATTGTCTAATTCCAGATAGATATGCCATATTACAAATTTTATTTCAGTTTTTATAAACTACATATTCTTCACAACTCTCTGATTAATGTTTTGCACCATCAGAACAGAAGTCTGATTTATGGTTTTTGTTGTTGTTTTTTTTTTTTTTTTTTTTTTTTTTTTTTTTTTTTTTTTTTTTTTTTTTTTTTTTTTTTTTTTTTTTTTGTTTTTTTTTTTTTTTTTTT
>VXAU01003990.1:9225-80603 GCA_013399695.1 Formicarius rufipectus | reverse complement strand
AAAAAAAAAAAAAAAGTATGGATTCAGAATTGTTGATATGAGATATAAAAATCCACAGAGGGCTAAATCTTCATCTTTTTGAAATGTCTTTGTCTTCTTGTCATTACTGTAGTGAATGAAACTATCTTGGATTTTAGTAAAACAGGGATTGAAAAGTAACTCTTTTTTGGGGAAACAGTCATTGACTGTTTTTCTGCTAAGAAACTATAAATACTAAATGTCTTACTCTATGCTGCCTAATCTATGGCAAAGAATGCAGATTGTGTAGCCCAGCATCCCAGGCTTTTACCATAACTACTCAATTATTCTTTAAAGATTTTGACTATGAGGTCCCATGGCTTCAGTGTAGAGTATGCTGAGTTGTAAAACAGGAGTGAACTAACTCATGCTTCTACCATCAGGCTTTGTAGCTATTGTCTGAAGAGCTAATGCTAGCTGATCTCAAATGTAATAGTTCTGTGATTAATGGTAAGCAATTTCAACCCTGTTCACTATCAGAAACTGAAAAAAAAAAAAAAAAATTAAGGAAGCATCATATTCTGCTTTTCATACTTCTACTAACATGACAGCCATGTCTGGTTGGCTCTTGCAAAAAATAGTTGCTAAGTTATGGTTACCCCATAGGCTAAGCAGTCAGATCTTTTTAAACTACTGTTAGCAAAGTAGACCTTAGCAAAATTAGCTGGAGGTGAAGAGTGCTTTTCAATTCATTGTGAATAAAAAAATACCAAGCTGGTGGAGAGCCTGTGCTGAAAAAGGATCAAATACAGCTACACCATAGACTAATGTCTAACCATTCACACAGCAGCTTCCTTACGTAACTGATTCCAATGCTGTACCCTGTAGCCATCCATTTTATAATGAAAGTTTTAATTAGAAAAGATTTTGTTGTTGTTTCCATTACCCTGAGCACTAGCTTATCATCTTTTCTTTTTGTATTGATCTTTTATGTGTCAGAAGATTGATCTTCCCATCCTGAGTGATTTTTTGTTTGTTTGTTTTCTTAAGAATACACAACAGAATTTGTTTCAAGCTTTCCTATAGGTCAGCTTTTCTAAACTGTTTATAATTCTTGTAGTCTACTTCATGGCTGTATCCAGCTTATCTCTGTTTAAAGACTTAGATTTAAAAGACCTTAAAGACTTCACTAGCTCTCAGTAGGCTGGATCAATACCTGTGGGCTACATGATAACCTTCTGTTAATATCTTCTGCATTGATACTGGCATCTTTTTGTATCAGCAGTGCTTGGTTGAGACATATTTTTTTGCAAACTCCTCTAACTCTGCAATTTTTCTCTATTTTTTTTTAATGTACTCCTCCTTAATGATTATTCCTCATGGCATATTTGTTTTCTCAAGTCTAGTATTTTCCATTTCTATTAAATTACAAATTTTCTTCAGCATCTCCAGATTTTTAAAAGTCTACTGTGAAATTTTCCATTTTTCAGGAAAGAGAAAAAGAGAAATGTTTCCCTTTTTTGTGTGTGTGTTTTAGAAATGTTACTATATACGTGCTTGATTTTTCATCTAAATTCTGCTTTATCTCTCTTTTTGAGATATAGTCCTTGATTCTTCCTTTCTGGATGTTCCTTCTTCCATCAGTTCTGTAAAGAAGTTACATTTGGACCATAGTGCCCTAATTTTCCTAGTAAAAAGTCACATAGATCACTTTCATTGTTTTTTTCCCCTCTAACCAAATTAAATAGTACAACTACATTGGATTTACATAATGAGTTGGAATATGAATGATTGAGCCCATTTGAATAGATCTGTGTTAAATGTCAATAACAACTTCTTTTATGTAATTGAAAGATGATGAGCTTTGAGAATGAATGGAAGTTTCCCCAGACAAGAATAGAAGCAACAAGCCAGCACACAGAAGAGAGTCTTAAGAGCAGGGAAGAGAGACATCAGCAACCAGGAGGAGGTCTACTTTTCCATGTAAAGGGATGGACAGAGGACTTGATTAACCTCAGTGTACTTTTATTTTCCTTGAATTTAAAAGCAGTTCCAATTTACTACTTTTGGCCTCAAAGGAGAGTTGGCCAGTAAGATGGGTGTGTTCTGTCTGTCTTTGACTTGGACATGTATCTTCTATGGTGAGATTTTTCCTTTATGGTATAAATTAATATTAACCCATTTCCTTAATTCAGAAGGTGGAGTTATTTTGATTGGTTGGTTTGGTTTGATTTTTTTAATGCGGAGAACAGTCTCCTATGTCCTCCATTTTTCAATTAAAGGTTTAATTTCTTCTTACAGTGTGTTTGGTTTAAGAGCAGTCTTCATCCTGTATGACTTTTAGCCTTGATCTTCCCCTGTCTGTCTTGAATACTTTTCTGGAAATCCCTTCTGCTTGTCACTCCATTGTTTCATCCCTCTCTGCACATTCTTAATCCTTTCTTTCATGTTTGCTGTTAGTCACAGTAGCCAATTTTTCCCCAACACTTCTCTTCAACATCTGCAGCAAAGTTTTTCCCGTTAGTGATCTAATGTCTGTGGCTTATAATTAAAGACTGGAATTACTTTTTAATTTTTTTTTTTCCCCACACACAATGGAAAAATTTCTATTTTGGAGCTCTTAGCTAGTCAGCTTTCTCTCAAGAGGATATTTAGTATACCAGTGAGTGAAGATCACTTTGCAGCCACCTTTGTCAGAGCTATCCAGACTGACAGAGAACTCTTGGTTCACCACCCTGCCAAGATGCTTATGCACTACAGCCACACTCTGAAATGAAGGCATCCATGTAGAAACAAAGAATATTTTATGACTGATAGTGATGGAGGGATTTGAACATTGACTTGCATAACATTATTCCTGCAATTTTGGTATAGTATTTTATTAAACTGACATAATTCAATCTATTCAATCTTTTAATTTTTATTTCTGTAAATATTTTTTGGAGTACTGTTACACAGCCAGGTACTATCTAGTCCAAATTCTGAAATGTTATGCCTAGCAATTTTTCTTACATGTTCAAAATATATTTTTTTTTTGTGTAGCTCTAATTTTCCTGTATTTTCAAGCAAATATGAAGGCATAAACGAGAGTTCCCTTCTGTATGGGGTCCTTTAAATGAATTTGCTCTATCTTTTAAGTAAAATTTTCTTCAACACAGGATTAAGCAGTATGGTACCAAAATTTTATTAAATCCATGACCATATAAAAAGCATACCCTTACTCTTACATATGTCCAGCTTTTCTCACCTAGAATATTGAATTTAAAAGCATTCAATTCTTTGAGCCTAAGAGAATAATTTGATAAAATATAAGATCTGTGCAGTAAACTATCAGATAAAGTAAAAGGAACTTTTTTTTTTTTTTTTTTTAATTAAGGGAGATTAAACTCCTCTATACCTCTAATTTAAATATCTTACAAAGTGAAATACTTCTTTGCAGATGTCTGGTTTGCCCTCCAACTTTTGTTTGAGCTAGATGCAGTGGGGTGTATGCAATTATGCTACAGCTGCTGACAGGCATAAAAGCAAATGAGATGTTTCATCTCAATGGGTACATTTCCTGTTTAAATGTTTAAGAAAATAAACGCAACATCTTTAGCCAAACTGGGACAGGGCTATCTTGAATATTTCATTTCTGCGGTGAACAGCTATTAATAACTCTTTCAATCTCATTTGGCCTAAGCCTGCATCGGATTAAACTGGTATGTTTACAGATTGACTAAATTTTGTCGTCTTGTTTTGTCATCAGTTTTTGTTAACTTTTCTGAAAGCTTTGTTTTCAATTGTTATTTTATAACATAAGAATTGAGAAAATTTCCATGGTTGTTGTTTCTCAAATTTGGAGGGAAATGGAGGCTGAAAAGTTACATAACATTTAAAATAAAATGGTGACATTCAGGATTAAGGTCTTCTAAAACTGTTGGTCTTTGAACTTGTTTTTCAGAACTGTGTTGTCAGAAATGAAACCAAAGCATTATGGAAGAAATTCTAAAGTGCTATTGTGCCCTATAATGTGTAACAAAGTGTAAATTTTGTTTATAAGATTTTATGGTGTTTTGAAGCTCAGATTATGATAATTTATAAACACTTTTTTAAAAGAAATTATTTGCAAAAGGATGTGTCAGACTTGGTTCAGAAGTTATTTTTAAATGTTCATTGAACAGATAAGAATTTTTTTTTTAGCTTTGTTTTACTTTGAGTACAACTTAAAATAGATAAACATTTTAGAATGATCTAGAAATTTATAAATGGAATTAGTAACACTGTGAAAAGTATCCTCAGATGTTTCAATAAAATATTATAGGACAAATTTTGTACTGAAGAGATGCAGAGAGTTTATATAGATGTTAATTAGTATGATGTTGATACTGTTTCCAGCTTGCATTAGCTCATCATAAGATGAAGATTTAATAATTATTAACGTGTTTTGGAGTTCCTACTCACATGACTGACAGCAAAGCTTCCCACTTCAGTGACTTTTTTAGTCTTTGGGAGAATGAGGTAAAACCTTCCTAATCCTAGTGCTTAGGTTGAGGATTATTCTGTGACTCCAGAGAAAAGGTGTTTCATAGGTAACAGTTCAATAGGATACTTTTATCTGCACAAGTGATTTGAGAGGCTGGCTTCTCTGGAGTGAAGGACATGATGCCAGATAACATAGTGGATACATATAAGCCATTTTAGGTCTAAATATAACTGCAATAGCAGTGCTTGTGTAAAAATCCCCACGTATTTGACTGAGGAATGTGACTTACTAGTTTATGTGCAATGCCAGGAAAGACAGAGTCAACCTGGTGCTGTGCTGAGATTTAGCAGCTTATGTGCTTGCTAGCCCAGGCATCTCTGCAGTGCACTTGATTTCATAATGGGGATGTGTCCAGCTGTGAAAGCAACAGAGAAATAGATACCCTTCCTCCAGACCTTTCTTTGTCTTTCCTGCGTAGGTAATATAAGCCTTTTAAGGTATGAGGGCTTTTGCAGCCTATATTTTCATGCATTAGCTAGCTTCAGAGTATCAGACCATATTTTAGTAAAAGAAGGAATGTATAAAACAGTTAAACAGAATAAAAGGGAAATATATATATATCTTCCCTATTATTTTATCATTATTTATTAGTAATGAAATACAAACCTCATGAGGTGTATCATAGAAGCAAGAAACTATTTTGTGAGTGAACTATTATTATGCTTTGTGGATGTTGAAGATACTTGGCTTAATCCTGTTAGTGCCAACAGATTCTTAATCACAGAATCATACAATAGTTAGGATTGGAAGTGACCTTTTGAGAGCGTCTGGTACCACCTTCCCTGCAATGAGAGGAACATCAAATACACACCTTGATCTAGGTCAGGGGAATGCTGAATCTGTGAGACATGCTGCACCAAGAGTCTGAGTGTATGTCATGGACCCTTATGGATAATTTCTGCTACTTTTACAGAAATCATAAACAAAGCTGTGAAACCACTTTTAAGGTAGTTATCACTGTTCCCGAGTATCCACAGTTCTTTCATACACACACACAAAATGGTCTTCCCGCTTTCTTCTGCATTTATTTCCAAGTATATGGAAGTCATCACACAGAGAAGGAACCATTTTGTTTCTTGGCTTTCCTTTCCAGCTATTATTGCTGCAATATAAAAAGAGCCTTAATGTTGTTTGAAGTGTCAATTAAACGTTTCTCAGATCACATTGACAATTCTCAACATCACATTGAGAAGACTAATTGTTTGTCCTATTTGCCACTACCCAGGCCCACTTTATGATGTGAACAGGCAACTTAATGAAATATGTGCACGTGCTGATCTTCCTGAGCCCTCTCCAGAGCTAGGAATATGTTCCCCACCACTGAAGTGTTCAAAGAATTCAATGTTATAAATATGCCCATTCATATGGTGTTGTACCCCAGAAAGTGCAAATTTGTTCAACAGTTGCAGACTGCCTTTGCAGTGAAATTTGAAGTGAATATGTCTGGGTAGAATCTGAGAAATGTCAGAGAATCATTAAATTATTTAGGTTGGAAAGGATATGAGGTGTTGTCATTCAAGGCTCTTCTCCCTCCTTAAAGCAGTACTGTCTTCGAACATTTGCCTACATTTTTAGTCTAATGTCTAAAGCCTTCTAATTCTATCCAGATGAAATCTGCAAGAAGAAAGACACTTAAGATATATGAAGGCATTATAAAAGACAAAATGGCAGAAAACAACATTAGAGTTCATCAAAAAAGCTAATCAAGCAGAAGTGGGTGCCTGAATTTAGCTAATGATTTTAAAATACTTTACAGGCTAATAAACTTCAATTGCTCCAATGGGAATTTCCTGTGAAGACCAGATTCAGTCCTACAGTCAATTCATTAGTTAAGCTATCTTTGTTCTTGTGAATAACATTATTTACATTTCTGTGGGCTTATTCGGAGAGAATACAGGCTGTATGGAAATAGACTGTATGAAAGGAAGTAATGTAAATATTTATAAGAGGATGGTACTCTTCCAGAAGTCTAAAGGACAGTCTATATAATTAATCTGTAGTTACTTGAACAGGTAAATGTAATGAGTGTTTATATTAAGGTGACAAAAAGTTTGTATTTAACTTGGCTGAATACATTATTGTGAGAAATTCTGCTTTTAGGCCCGTTCCATATATGGTTACTGTCCACAGTAATTTTTAATTTGAAGACAGAAGTGAAGTTATTGTTCTTATGTCATATTGTTTGCAGGAGAACTTTTCTCAGTGTGAAAAAAAAAAGCATACTACCTGATTGTTTTTTTATTTCAAAACTGGCTGAATTAGGTAATTGATATATGAATATTTTTGTCAAAGGACAAATTTTAATGGGTTCGAACAATATAATAAGGAACGAGACTTTCAGTGACAGTAATTTAAAAAGTGGGAAAAGCCCCCCAAAAACAACTAAGTGAAAAAAACAACCTGTTAGGTTGTGAGAGTTGTGAACAGAAAATACAAAATACCTGTACATAGGATTCCAGAAATACATTTTCCCGAGGGCATTAGAAAAATACTGGTCAACCATAGTTCATCTAGTCTGGTGGAATGCTCTTTCCTGTTTCCTGCTGCCCACACAATTGTCTGCTCTGAGCTCTGGCACGTATCGTCTCAGCTTTCCATTCCTGACATCACCTGATTGCACGATTCATTCAAGTGGGTCAAGCCTTGTAACTCCAAAATATGTAGCAGCAATCAAAAGAAACTGAACTCCAACCTACACAGCAAGTTTCTGCTTGGTAGCCCCATACAGCTGGCCCTGTTCAACGTAGGTCAGTGTTGCAGCAGTAGAGCCAGCCAGAATTGCTGTTGTGCGAGGGAAGATGTGGCCCCTTAATTTTTTATCCTGATGTATCAGTTTTTCTTAAACCCCTATCCCCCACAACCTTGAAGCATTATTGTTTCCTGAATACATTTTTTCCATGGAGTACTGGCAGTCCTAACATTGATAGGCAGTGAATCAATACTTTTATAGAATCGCAAAGCCAAACTAATTCTGCAGATCCACAATGTGCAGTATGTGGTTTTCCATTCTGGATATAATAACTGCAATTTGAAATACTCTCCCACAAGCACTGATTGCATGATTTAGGAAATTCACAATAAATAATTTAATTAGGAAAGAAGAAACTGCGTCACTCCATTTAAAAAAGAACAATTCACCTGAGATACTTTTTTTCGTTTTTGGGCTATAATAGCAGTAACTGTCTTTAGCTGAGGACATTTCCTGGGGCTTAATGGCCCATGGCTTTGCTTCTTCAGGTGATCATCATCATCTCCCAACAGTCATTAATTCCCTACAAATGCCCTCCACCTCAGTCATTAAATGTGCTTTTTCTGAAAATTAAATGCTGCTATATTTAATGCATCTTCCAGAAATAGGAGTGATCTTTCTGAGGTGAGGAATGAAAGAAATTTAGTAATGTGTCAGAGAAGTACTAATTATGACAAGTGGGTAAGTTCTGTTTCTTGAGATAGCATGACAAATAATTTTTCCACAGTAAGAGCATGTTATGTGTAAGTCGTAATTTTATGTGTGTCACGATTCTCACTCATCCCAACTGCATAACAACCAAATCATGAATACAGGTAGTTATTTGTGGTTAGGTCTTCTGCAGAGTGTCTGGCTATAAAAATAAAGCCTCTCACAAAACATGAGGAGTGTGTGCCTGCAGTGCTGTGTAGAAAAAAACTTGCTGTTCCATAGTTGTAAAAATAAAGCTATGCAGTTTTACAAGGTGTTTGTGATAACCCTGGGAGGGGGCGGGGGGCGAGGGGGGAAGGAAGTTAAATCTTTCCTACCTAAGCTTTGAAATTCTTACAAATAAATTTTTGGGTGAACATTTTATGAGTCTAATACAAATAGGTCCTCAAGTGCAGTACCAATTGTGTCATCAGATTTTTAAACACAGTAGGCTGCCTACCCTTGCTCAAGTAGAGTTAAAGCCTTCAAGTGAAAGCAATTGGAAGGAATTTGTATTGATAGAGATTGAATGCAAATTAGATTTTTTATTTTAATTCTACCTACTGATACAGTGTGTTATTTTCATCTTGTGCTACTAAGCATGCAGAGCTTACATATTTTGTGTAGATTACATGAACCCTGTACCTGCCTCAAACAGAATGTGAGAGGGATCAGACCTGATCCCATCACATTGTCTTCACTGAGTGAAAAATGAGTCCCTTTAAGTATTATGGTAATATATTGTTTATGTAGGATATTGTGATCTCATGTACTTCAGTGAGTGACTGCGTAGATTAAGACAGAAATAGAACTTTGGGCCATGCGTTGTTAAATGTTGAATGTTAAATGATGTTTATATTGCAATTAGAGCTCTCCTAGTCCATACTTTTTGATTGCAAAACATCACATGAACAATACCTTTCAGTATAAATGGAATATTGTGTTTAACTCACAGTAAAAAAAATCACTTACCTTAGTAACCAACAACTGTCTTAATTTTGCAATTTTTTAAGTTAGAGAAATTATTCAATGTGAAAGATAAAACTTTCATTTAGAAAATTTTAAATGCAAAATGTAACGTACACACATATCTCCTTCTTGTTTTATGGGCAGAGCTGTTACCTGATTTAGACTTTATTCTTTATTCTGGAATTATTCCTACTCATCCTAAAGCAGTTTCCAGCTAATGTAAAAAAGTTCTTAGATCTCTCATTTAATTTACTGACTAAATAAAAATAAAATTGTGCAGAGCCAAGGACAGGATTGCACTTTTGTTTCCAGTCTACTTTGTAACTCATCCTATGGGGAAAAGTGTTGATCTATTGTACTGTAGCCAAAACACTTCTTTTGCCATAGGTTCCTCTAAAGAGTGCTTTGGTTATTCGTACCCTACCATGCAACTTATGGTGTCAGAATTCTTCAGGCCATTTGTCAAAATTCAACAGGAAAGTACACGATAAAGAGAGGAAAAAAAAAAGGCATTTTTCTGTGAAATTTTTTCACTTTCCTAAAGTGAATTTATCAATGCCTAGAATTCTTGTACAGGTTTTTTACTTATGAGTTCTGTTTTCACCCTTTCATTATATTTACAGGTAAGTAGAATTAAAACCAAAACAAACAAACAAACAAAAAAACCCCCACAAATCAGAAAACCCCACAAACCCAAAAACCCCACCCAACCAACCAAAAAAACACCCTAAAAACATCTATAATGTTTCTAATTTTAAATTTTGTGTTGTAGGTCTTGTTTTCCCTCTGTGCTGCATTCTGGGGAATCCAAATTATGAAGAGGATCACTTCGTTCAAAGATAAACATCACTGAAAGAGCAGATATCACTTTAATTATGGAAACAGCACTTTAGAATAACCTTCTAAGTTCCTTGGAAGTAATCAACCATGATTCGTACTGAATTGCAATCAGTTCACTTATGATAGGAGAGGTTTGTGATTTTTCATGAATGTTTGAAAGATTCTTTAGAGGGTGTATTCACTTTCGAGTTTTTCAAAATATATTTAATTTCTCCCCAATTTAAATGAAATGTTTAGTCACGACATAGATTTTTATATTCATAACATTTCAAATTCTTAGAACTATGTAAAACTAATTTAATTTTTGCAGTGATTTTGTTATGTGAAAAGTATTTTTCACAGGAGGGATTATTAAAATCACACTTGTTGTAACCAGGTATAAAGTGACCGACTGTCTTCCTATTGAGCCTAAACATAAACATATGTGAATGTCATGTTTTCAGTAATGATTGAATTACACCAGAATCTCCATGTCATGCCCAATTCAGTGTTCATAACATACAGCTACATGAGGATGAGTAGTCGAGGCAAGAAAATGATTAAAAACAGCATGATAAAATAACTCGAACTAGTATGAGTTGAAGCATCTTAAATAAAATTGGCTGATCTATGTGTTGTGTAATGCAGACATGCAGTTTGGGCTGAATTATTTATGGAGTACACCTGTCTGCCAACTTTAGATACTGATCAAGCCAGAATTTACACATGGGTAAATTGACTAATTGACGTTGACTAATGTTACTCACGTGACAAAATATTTGTAAGGCTGGGCCCTTAATTTCTGGTTATTTTCTGACTGGGTGATGTCAGGGGAGATGCACGTCTTGTCTTTCAGGAGCTGTTGGAAAGGCGGTTTGTACTAAGATAGAAAAATTAAATACAAATGGTAAAGGGAGTCTCCACACAGCAGGACTGGCAAAAATACTGGATCTAGTTTGTTTTTCTTTCCTCACACTCATCCAAAATTTTTTTTTGGCTGTAAGTCTTTTAGAAGTGCTTTAAGTCAAGTAGCTAAAAAATGGAGGTTGTCTTGCATGCTTCAAATTAGTAATAATACCTGGATTTAAAAATGAGTTTGTGTTGTTTTGTTTTTGTTTTCACATTTAATTTTCCTTTAAAGTGTTAATGACAGTCTAACAGACACCTCTGATTTAGACATATAGCCTACTTTTAATTAAGCCATATTTTCAGTCTCTAGCTGTAACAGATGTCACTGTCTACATAATTGAATGTTTCCAATAAATTTTCAGAAACACAGTAATGTTATATAAATAAAACTGCTAAAATGTGTGCTAATAGTATCATCTTAATTTTATCCTAGAATCATCAAAATGCTTGGGTTGGAAGGGACCTTAAAGATAGGCTATTTAACAGAATATTTAATAAAATGACAGAGGCTGATTCCAGAAGTACAACACAATATACAAACATCTTATGTGACCTCATGAATTATATTTTCACCTATATTTTCCAAATTTTTAATGGTGACATCAACCTCACAGGAGTGTGTCAAGGCCAATTTAATATAACTAAATAACATAGTCATATTATTGAAAGTCAGTTTCCTTATGAAAATAAATTCTTCAAAGGCACAGGAACAGGATAAAAACTTAACATTTCCTGCATTTAAAAATTGACAATCTTGGAGGGATGGCAATGAAGAACTGAGTAAAATGGTGAGCATGTATTTATATGACGTAATGAAAGGAAGGTGATTTCAAAGGCAAATATAAAATGTGTCTGATGAAGGCAATCTGGTCAGTAAAGCAAAGGACAAACAAATTTCCACTTTTCCAAGGGTTTTCAAATCCCAATTTCCTATTTCTAAGGACTTGACCTTGTGTATAGATTACTTGCAAGAGAGGAGCAACATTCTTCCATTGCGTATTTATCAGTAGGTCTGAGAACACCTCCTCTGAAGGCTTGAACAGACTCACAGTGGGTGTCCGAGAGTCGTGTGCTTTACAATAACACCCCCGGGGTATGTATAAGCAATCCTTTGGATACAGACTGGAAGGTCGGATTTGCCCTTCTTGGAGAAGAGAGTTTCAAAGACAGGCACATCGAAACACCCTTGGCTGCATCATTCTTTCAGTAGCTGTGTTGTGTGCAGTTTTATCCCTGTCAACTTGCTTGTTGGCCTAATGACTAATTGGCCGCTGAATTATGGTGCAGTTAATATATATCATTATGTGAATTAATTTAATGGAAACTGTAAACGATGCTCTTTGCTAGCATGTATTGGTGATATTTTGGTAAGCCGCCCTGCTCCCCTTACCTATTTAATATTCCATTACTTGTTTCTTTAGAGTTTGACCATGTTGTGTGGTTTGAACAATTGTATGGGATCAAGTGAAATCAGGTGAATTTTGTAAAGAAATGAGTGAACAAAATATTTATGCAGAACTAAAATTTTTTGTGCCTGTATCTGTCTTTTAGAAAACTACCCTTTGACATCTCTGGAAAGAAAAATACTCTGCAACCTAACAGCCTAGCCTGACATGTCCTAATGAGAAATTTCATAAATAACATTTGTAATTTGCATTGTTTCATAAGACTTCCTTTTGGTCTTGTTTGTCATTGAACTTCCCAGTGACACACCTTGGGAGAAAAATGTAGATAAACAGAACTTTTTTCATCCAGATTGTGAAAAAAGTAACTTCCCCTGTTCCTACCAGCTGTTGTAATGTCACATCCCTACACATGGTCTTTCCTGAACTGTGTACACAGCAATATCAAGTTACTGAAAACCCAGAAGTAAGCAACTGAATCCTATGTCACTTGGGATCTGACTCTGTGCCATTCAAGTCCCTGAAAACTTGCTTCTGACCTCTGGAGCAGGACAGCATTTCCTGTATGAAAACAAGAATGATGCAATATGTACTGCAACTGAAGCTTCAGTGCAGTGCTTTGATTAAAAGAATTGCACAATTACTTTTTCCTGAAAGTAACTAACATCATCTCCTTTGTATTATAATAAAATCAGAGCCCTTTGGTGGATAAATGGTGACAGCTAAAGCTGTAAGCTATGCATACCAGATACAAAAGGCTCAGGGCCTTACCTCTTGTCTTTCCTGTCATGAGTTTTCTCTCAAATCTGTGGAATTAGGGGGCATTTTACTTAAACCATTATCTAAAAAGAGGTAGTTGATCAGATATTTTAAAGTTACCTTTTTACAGGCAAATGTCTGTGAGCTTTCAGAAATTTATATTGTCAATTAGAAACTACTAAATTGTATGGTACCAAAGGTAAGAGGTGTTCAGATTTTTCCTTCTTGTTCTTTAACTTGTGATAAAAAAAGAGCTAAGTGTCAGAAATGGAATTCATAAAGAAGAACAGTAACTCCCAGAGAATGCTCAATTGCCAATTATGCAGACTATATTGCCCTTAGTTCATGTTTCTCTTAAAACTCTGGCTCTTGGAATCATGTAAATGAAAAAAAAAATTTCTGCCTGCTGAAAACGAGCTATAGAAAGTTCAAAATCTAAAAGGCAAACAAGAAGATTTTAGTAGCTAATATATTAAAATATTTTCCCTTTTAAAACACCCTAGCGATTACATGAGGCTTGACTCATGGTTTTTTAACTCTTGGGATTGCTAACGCTGGGTGGAAAAAAGCTATTCTTGGTCTACCCTTTTTCCATAAAATCTTTGGTTCCAGCACAGGCATGTACAATGGCCATGAGACAGTTTGGTGGATTTCCTGGTTCCCTACTGCTGTTGGACCAGCATTCAGTTTGAAATTAAAGCGGGCCACAAGCTGACTCTCTGAGGACCCCTGACCCTCAGTAACTCAGCACAAAGACCTTAGCCTCAGTATGTCCTGTTGCCTTCCACCCACAGCAGTTCTGGGCAAAACAAATAAGAGATGTACTGTGGACTGCAAGATTTTCTCTTTCTATAGGAGAAACAAGTGTTAAAATACTGCATTTGAAACTCAGATATGGATCACAAGGTGAAGCGAAAATAAGGTAGCTCACATGCTGGAGAAGCACTTCCATATTAGTATCAAGGCCAGTGGAAAACTTAACTCAGCTCTTTGTCATTTTTTGCCCCACCTATGGAAAACAGCAGAAAAATGTGGAAACATTGAGTAAGAATGAACTGCTCAGTGTCCTTGTATTTATGGTTTGGCACAGAAAGATGATACAAAATGAATTCTGTCCACCCCACCCCTTGCTATATTTTTACTGCTTCCTCCTGTATTGTTTCTTCCCATTTCTCTCTTGCTTGCATTTATTCATATTTGTAAAATATCCTATCCTGTCTTGCTTTAGGTTTGTGGAGATGTGGAGGTACATAGTGGCGTATTTCATATCAACAAATATTATTTTATTTTATTATTTTATTTTAGTATATGAGAGCCAAACATACCTTCCTAAGGGTGCCTACTTTATTGAGTGTTCCTATCAGTCAACAGGCTCATCTAATATTCCAAACACACAATATACAGCTCATACATTGTTAATGCTGTATTTATGTATTGATTTCATGTGTGTCTGCCTAGTGTCCTCTAATAATTCATTTTCTATTTATACTCCAGTAATATAGTACTGTCCTTTTCCCAGTTTCTATTCCCTCTCCTGTTTCTTTGCTATTAATTCCTTGGAGTTACTTTTTGTCCTTCCAGCACCGTGCTTTACTGTCACCGTCTTTTTGCTTCAGGATGTACCACTGAAGTTTTTATGGACCATTTTCTAAACTGCTGATTTTAATGTGGTAGAGGCAGACAGCCCAGTAATAGTAATGTTTTTTAAAAGGAGATTAAATGAATAAAGAAAATCATAGAACATTTTAAGCACTTTTTGTGTTTCTGCTACTTATATTTTTCTACAAACCTTGAATGTAAGCATTTATCAGCACATAAATTAAAATTATAGACCTTTAACAGGAAACAAAGGTACCATAAGACAATTGAACTACAACTTTTAGATTGAAGAACAGCTTATTAGCTTACAGAGTGTGATCATTTCTTTTGCTGGTGTCTGTCTGCATTGAGGTCATGAGCCTGTTTTTTGAAGATAATGACATTACTCTTTTGCTTCAAGTAGCAGCATTTGCGATTTTGCATCTAACAACCCTTTACCTTCTCTCCACTCATGACTCACAGTTGACTCATTACCTTTAATCATTCTGAAAGCACAGGTTTTAATTTTGCTCTTTTAATCACAATGCAAAAAAAAAAAAAAAAAAAAAAAAAGAAAAAGCTTCAAGGGAAGATAAAGTGTTATACACTGCAGGAGTGTAGGTATGTACCAGCATGCTTATTTTTGTAAATTCTCAAGTATTCTTAGCTTCCTATCCGTGACCACAAACTAGATCTCACAGCAGTGTCTAACAGAGAAAAGCCTGATGATCAGGGATTGGTGAGAGAAATTAAAGGCAAGTTTCTGAGATTCTGACAGCAAAGTTTGTCATTGAAGGTCAAATCACCTTTGGTTTTATTTCATATATTATTTATTTTAACTGAAATATAGCTACAAGGGAGAATTAACGTATTAATGACTTAATGGCCAATAATAGGAGATATAATTGAATATATATTTGGTTTTGCCAGCAATATTCCTATTGTTCACGTGAAAATCTAAGATTGCCTCATGCCTATAGTTAATTATGCATTATAATGGTACTGTGGTGTGTGTGTGTAAATGGCCGTGTTAATGAACAATAATGAACAATGGTTTGTGATACAGAAGAATTATTGCTCAGTATTATTTTCCCCACATTTTCTGCTTGCAAGAAAGCCCTGTGGTAGAGTTGCAATTTAGCTTACATAGCTAATAGACATAGAAACTTGCTGTACAGTACTAATGGCTTCCTCCTTGCATCCTTTTACGTAAACCTGCGATATTTCCTGGAGGAATCAACCAGTTCTTAAGATGCTACATGAAAAATAACTCATCTTCTTGAGTGTGGCTGAGAGACATCTGAGCGCTGGCAGAGGTGGGCATTGTACTGTGTCAGGCAGCGTAATTAATGTGTGGTGATCAGTATCCTTTCCTCAGTGTTTCCAGGCAGGGAAACAGAGATGGACTTAGGCAGTAAAAGTTGCGGAGTGAGACAGGAGCACAGGTTATAGCAGATTGCATGGGGACAGCTGGATAGGATGGCCTAGCAGGGAAATGCAGCAGGAGGTTCAGAGTTACAAAGATATCAAGCACAGAAGTGAACAGCATGAAGTTATTGTCATTCAAATTAGAAATTTAATAAGAGCAGATATGACAGAGCAGGTGATCCACAAAAAGTTCCTATAGTGGAGCCTCTTGTGGTGGTGGTTATTATTCTTTCTTCAGGCTTCTCCTGTTTAGGAATTTCTCTGTTGTGCTGTGTCTTGGTTAAGTGCACAGTATATGGGGATCTCCTAATATGTATGAAGTGGTATTCTGGTGTGTTTCAGCACTTGACATGTATTCACAATACATGTCTTTATGGTCCTATCAGATTCTATTTCACCTATATGCAAGATAATGAAATCAAACAAGATGGAGCACTGGACATTGGAGTTGTTATAAATACATCTGCTAAAAAGGACAATGTAGTACATTTCCTACTGTAATTTTCTCATTTAACAGGATGAGTATACAGAGTTAAATACAATGCATGTGACTCACCATCAGAAACCATTTGGATGCAGAAGTCCAGTGTTTTAAAAAAAACTAAGAATGAACAAAAGGTAATATTTCTTCTAGATAATATGTCACAAACAATATAGTTGTAGGCAGTGTAACAAACAGTAGAAGCTATGAAGTTAATCTTTTTATGTATGTTGTGGAAATTGTCAGAGATGTCTTGCAGTCAGATTTGAGAAAAGTAGTAATGACTAATATAAGTTTTAATAAGGGCTAAAAAATACTAGTCAATATATTATTAGTATAAGCAAAAACAGTTCAACTTTTTAAGACCAGTTGCACAGTCTGAGCTCAGTCAAATTTGCCAAAAATGTGCACTGGGATGTTTTTGTTTTTTCTGGAAGATTTTCTGGAACTTATGGAAAATGTAGTTATGTAGTCTAAATATATTCTGTGGAAAATTCTCAACTGTAAGGTCCATTTTCCTGTTGAAGAGATCTAGGAGAAACAGAATTAATAGTGCCTGAGTCCTTGAGCTTGTCTGGTTAGAAGATACACATTTGGTTTCTAAGATGTGTAGATTTATGTCTGAATTCTGACAGAACAGTCTATGTAGATAAACTTTTAAGTTTGCCAGAATTTAATTTGTCTCCAATAACTGCAGGAATTTCTGTGTACCCAAAGTCATAACTTCTATGTTTTTACTGACTACCTATGCAGCAGACACTAAGGTTTAAAAGGTGCAAAATAATAACACTACATGGATTACATTTGGTTCCTCTAGGGAACAGCTGCTGATTAAGAAGTGAGCTAAAATTATGTTGATAAATATTTTTCTTTCACAGTTTCTGTATCTTATTTACTTGTCTGGAGAAACTATGTTAATTTTGTCAATTATGCATTGGAAGTATTACCAAAATTTTCGGCTTTTTATACCTGTGGTCACTAAGATGAGAACCTGACATTTTAATTTCTTTAAGCCTATAGCAAGTATGGAATTATAGGCTAGGTAAAATTCTGTAATCTAGATGTTTGAGAAAATCTGAATAATGAAATCCCATTAATGATTTTGCTATGATATGGCAATTGCTATTGGAGAATGCTGCTTTCAACTTTTTCTCACTGGATTCTTTGAAAGGTCTCGATGTCTTTCTTATACCCTCTACAGGGAAAGCACACAACTGGGGAAAGCCAGGTTGACTGAGGACCCTGGTATCATCTCCTATATATGGAGTACCCATGCAAGATATTTTTAGGATTCAAGAGTGATGCTTTACAGTTAGTCTGCTTTCTGGTTTCCCATTATACAGAGTCTCTGGAGGTGATCACTCAAGTAAGCTAAGACATCTTTTGTGAGGACCTGGAGTCTACTTTTCTCTAATGAGCTGAGTCTAAGATGAAGAGAGTCTCACAGATGAGGTTCCTGCTGTCAGTACTACATCAGAAATGATTAGCAAGAGATGAAAGAGTAATTCCTCCTCACAAGAAACTGCAGGTAAAAAGCAAATGGAGAAGGCTCTTGCTGAGTTCTCTAAGAGGTAATTCTAGATTGTATGTACTCAGGTAATGTCATTTCTAATGGGACCAAACCCTGCAACGTGTAGAGTGTGCTCCTACTTGGTGGTCCGTACCATACCCTGTTGCTTATACCTTTTGGTGGTTCCCATCATCCCAAAACAAAGCTGGTCTTGCAAAAAANAAAAAAAAAAAAAAAATTTTGGAGTCAGAAGCAGCAGCTTGGTCCTATTCCTACAGTGTTTCACTAAAAATAATCTGATCTTTGGCTGATATAAATTGAGCACTTGTGCTGACCTTTGTGTTTGGTTGTGTTTTCTTTCTATCTCATTGTATTTCTTCGCATTCTAAACTCATTAAAGTATGGCTCAGACAAACTGCCTGTAAGAAATGGTTTAAAATCTAAATGCAGTAGCATATTGTAAGTTCTGTAGCTTCAGGCATAAATTTTTCACAAAGATAACACAAAGGTTCTCTAGACTGGGAGCCACAGACTTGTCTTTAGCAAAACTATCCAAATGTCTGTGTCTTCACACTAACACACAGCTCTGGGATTCTAGACAGAGCAAGAAGACTTCCTACGTGTGCAGGAGGGGCCTAGGCTAGACAGGTCATTTGCAACAAGTTATTCTAGTCTTCTTTTCTCTTTGGTTCTTTCACTATGTGTTTGTAAATAGACTAGCAACCTTTTGCTAGAAATAGCTTCTAAAGGGAACAAGGTGCACAAACAAATCATATAGAGGCATCAACATGGGAGTTGTTTGCACTGACATCTTGTGGTACAATTTAATTTGGGGATGGATCCTGATGCAGTTTTTTACAAACTTGCACCAGTGAAAATGCTCTACTGCTAAATCAAAAAACATCACACAAGCTTACAGAGATTATAGAAGAAATTGCATGGTTTTCTAAAGATGGAAAGCTTCCCATTCACAGGTATATTCCCAAAAATCAGTTGCAACAAAATTTTAATTTAATTAAAAATAACTTTTTTTTTTTTAATGTGGCTTGTTTTCTAAGGCAAGAGAGCTAGTAGTAGGCTCATCTCAACATCCTTTAGTAGAGCTGACACAGTCGATACATAGTTTTCCTGCTCTATTTCAAGGACTGTAAAAAAAGAGATTGTTCAGATCAATGAAAGATTCCAATATTCATACAGAAAATATGTGGGTTTTTTCCAAAGACATAAGAGTTAGACAAAAGAACAAAGTATCTGCTTGGTCAGTACAAAAGTTTAAAGATTTCTGTAGCATGGGCAAATTGCTGTGAAATCATTTTATTCATAAGCTTTACTTATCCTTGTCAAACAGTGCTGTCATGTTTTGACAGGTCATTCCAAAAGCAGTAGTATAGCTTCACAGCAGACTTACTCCAGATGTGATCCAAAACAAGGGGAAAAGCTATGTAAAACAAAGTGCAGTAATGTGCAAAGTGGGCTGAAGAAAAGATAGGCCATTTTTTTTGTAGTTGAATGAGCAGAGAGCAAAATACCTAACAGGAAAGTGCTTATTAGTCTAGACGCTCAGTAGATTCTGTCTTACTTTCGTGTTCAGTGAAACTATTAGATATTTTTGATCTAACAGTAAGGGTTTAAAGAGTAAAAAGACTTGCACTCTTTGGCATGCAGCTGCTCACTTCGATGTCCACCTGAATGAATTGTGCTGTCATGACAGAATTTGAAGCAGTCCAGCGAGTGAGGCTTCTCTGCTGCCTTTCTCTTTGCATTACACAAGCTCTCTTTTATATTTTTATAGTGACATCTATTGGAGCTTTGAAGAATAATAATTTCGAAAAAAAATCCAAATGTGAAAGAAAAATTTTTGGACAATAAAAATTAGAGTCAAAACAAAAGCAGATACATACCTGTCATCAAAATAAACACAAGAATGTATTTTCAGAGGGGGAAAAAAAAAAAAAAAAGAAAAGAAAAGATAAATGTGGCAGGGGTTCAAATCAGATTAAAGAAGAAAAATGTGCTGGTTGCTTTTTTGATGATGGGTGATCTTAAGAAACTTACCCAGCTGTCTGAAGTTTGTTTAGAAGGAACCCATCAACCAAAGCCACAACCTTAAAGTGAAACAAATACAAAATTTGATTGAATTCTCTATAGATATACACAAGGCTTTGACAGGACTGAATCTAACAGAGTGGGCACAGTAGCAGTTAGCTCATCAGCAAAGACCTGGCAAGCCTTCCTCATAAGCAACTGATGTCTGTGCTGTCCAATGGACACAACCATACCGAGCATTTAAAATGAAATTAGCTCTGTTTTTTCTAAGCAAGCCATCTTCATGGACTATATTGTGAATATAGCTTGTGTCTAGAGTCGTCGACTTCTACAGAGATTTAAGACATATACAATGAGTGTGGCCAATGGATTTACATAACACTAAATTGCACATTGTATTTTTTTTTTTTTTTTAAATTGTATGCACTGTGAAACAGCTCTGGCGTTCAGTCCCTGGTGTCAGCAGTAGGCAGTACGGAGTAATGCTACCTTGCAAAATCTCCAGGAGAAACTAGAAGATGTGAAATCCACAGAGAGAGTATGCTGTGACTAGTCCTCAGGACAGCACCTTTCCTTTCTCTTTGTTCCTTTTTCTCCTGAAGACTCACAGAATCCATTAATGCACAGCAGAGAAATACACCTTATTTTCCTCAGCTGACATACCTCTTTAATATCTGACCAGTGATGAGTATCTTCATATGAAAGTTTAATGCTTGTTTGACAGAGGTTGTGACTTTGGGACCTTTTTCTTGGCTTCTTATATTCTACAGAAATATGATAAAGAGTTCCCCATAAAAGAAGACAGATATTTCTTCATTGCCTCTGGTTATAGATTTTGGCAGGATTTTACTTTGGTTTGGTTTAGTTTATTTTGCATATGATATGATTTCTTGTTTTATCTTGTTAATTCTAATTTTTAAAGACAATTTATTTTCTCGAGCAACCCAAGGTTTAAGCTACATTTTACTTCTTGATGTTGTTTCACATGTCCTAAGGTCTGGTTTTGCTTTTGTTTATTCTGGTGTGTCTTCACCAGTAAGAACATGGCTTATATCCTATTCACTCCATTATGATAATAAACCCACAACTCTGTCACAGAGCTAGTTAGACAGGGATCTTTTATGAAATTAAGAGGTGAAGTATGATTTTAGAATAGCAAACATAATTGATTCAAACAGTCTGAAGGCAAAAGTACTTGACAAAGCCTCAAATAGCTTACTGTTTCCTGAACTGCATGTTTTGCAAATTTCTGTGCATAAACCACATAAAACAAATTATAATGCATTCAGTTATTGTTTTTATATAAATCCTATATCCACTTCTGCTGCTGCTGAGTGAGAAATGTTCAATTTTTACAGCCAGTATTGTGTTATCCATTCTTATTCAACCTTCACAGAACCTGTGGGAGAAATAAAATGTTAATAATGTTGTAAAGACACTTTTTATAAGAAAAAATATCCAAGCTAATCTCCATTTTCATTTATTTAAAAGGAATTCTATCATTCTATTTGGTATTTTCAGATTGTCTGAAAAAGAATAAGATAGGAAGTAATTAAGTAGTTTAGCTAGCATATTGTGACTTTTCTGTGCAAATATTGCTACATAAAAATAATCCTGGTTTGGTACTGTATCTGTTTAGCTTTTATGTGCAGTTTTGGTAACATCAGTTCAGGTGAGAAAAAGCTGCAGTCACTTTTCTCTATGAAACTGTGCTTTCAAGATCATTGATAGCACAAATTAATATAAAAGGTGAATACCAGAAGCAGAAAAGTTTCTTTCTCTAGGCTTGACGATAGGTATTCAGGGAGACATATCTTTAAGTGGAATGAGTAAAACTCACTAATATCTGTTCTAGGTACTTAACAGGTAAAATCACAAGAAACAGAGGGACAGGGACACCACAAGGGAATTTTATATACCTATCTGTTTCTGGTATGGCCAGGAATTTCTAATATACCTGACTATCCTCCACCAGACTTGGAAAGAGTTTTTAATCCTCTGTGTATGCTCTTCTATCATACAATTGGGTACATTAAGCTCAGAAAGGCTCCAGCCTGATTTGCACAGTACTGTGCTGATAAGCTTCTTGGAACATTGTGTACTGAGAGCACAGGACAAAGACATCCTGCCTGAGCCTGTCCTGTCTTATTAAAATCCACTTTTATCTCAACTGTGACAGAGCACAGCTCTGTGCAGGGCCACCTGGATGCTTGCTACATCACTTCCCCAAGTGTTCAGGCAGTGGAGGTAGCATGTTAGTTCAGGTACATCACCAGGTCCATGTTCTTATATGGTGCAAAGTAGTAGAATGACACATAATTGAATTAATGATCCCTCCAAATGGCACCTAAACAACTTGTACAACCACAGCTGCAAAGATAAAACATTTTTAAATTATTATTGCTGTTACTATTACAACATTATCATTGTTTTTATTATAATCTTGTATAAACTGAAGAAAGAACATAAATACACAGGGAAAGATCTAAGCCTAATGAGAGCAATAGTCATGTTAAAAATATACTAGGAATAACTCTGAAAGAAATGAAGAAAAGGACTCATCAGCAAAGAAAACTTTACCTAGGAAGGCAAACACTAGCGAAGTTCAATTGAGAGCTGTAAAACATTGAGTTCGGAGGCTGTAAAAGGAATGGAAGACTAAATTCAAAAAGTATGTGTACATATCCAAATGAATGTCTTGTTTCAGTTTTAAATTAAGAGGAAGATACAGAACATGAAAGGAAAATGAAGATGATTCATGAGCTTGCATATAAAAAGGAAATAACTCTTGGAAGCAAAACTAGGTAAGTTTAATGAGTTCAACTTTGGGCATCCATTATTCACTGGTCAAAAATAATGAAATAATAAGGATGTTTTCAGCACTTAAGAGCAACAGATACTGCAATCCTGTTAGAAAAAAGGACAAAACTGTTGACACTCATTAGTGTGACCTCAATATAATTCAAAAGTGTTTAAAGAAAAATTAAAAATATGCAGGTAAATAGGAAACAATAAAATACAGCATAGTTAACAAAAGCAAGGTAATTTCATACTGAATTGCTGCCATTTCTATGGAAAGTAAGTGATTATTTTTTTTTAAGCAAAGAACATTATAATGCATTATCTATCAATACTTTAACAAATAATTATTGCAAAGTTGAGAGAGATTATGATAAATACAGCAATTATAAAGCATGTAAGAAAACAAGCAAAATGGATGACTAAATACACTAGAAAGAAAAGCCTGCTGAAAGGGAATATGGTTGTGGTTTTTAAAATAACAAGTAGAATGAGGGATGCTCATTAACTTTCTTTACTATTGAAAAATTTATCTAACACCAAATGAAGTTATAGGCTGTTAGGTTCAGAAGAAAATGGAGTACAATTTTACCTACCACATAATAACTGGTGAAGTTTACAGTTAATATAATAATGTTTATAAAGTTCAAAAATACTTTGATTTATGGAATAAAAACAATTCTGTTATGGGCTATTCAAGACAAAAAGGGAAATTTTCATCTCATGCAGTTCATCTGTTCTAATTTTCTTAGAAGAATCTTACAAAAAACACCTGAGGGTTCATATTAGAACTCTTTGACACAGTCTTGGGGTTACTATTATTTAACTTTGATTACCTTGGCACAGAACACTGGAGTGCAGAAATGAAAATTAGCTGATAAAATTGCAAGGTATCAGGACAGACAGATCTGGATATGGTATAATCTTAAAGAAATAAAACAACAGAAATTAAACTCTAGTAATATGAACAGCAATGTCATTCACTGAAGGGGTAATGAAAAAAACCTGCTGTTAACTCAAACCACAGGTGACTAAGAGTAATTGAGAAGGAATAGCTGAGTTTGCTAGTCAGTTCCAGGGAGCTCTAAAGGATTGAGAAAGGAGGTGATGTGCCATAAGAAATTTCTTGTTAAGATGGAAAAGGCCTACTGTTATTTTTACAAGATGCTGATGGGATCCTATTTATTAACAGTTACAGTTCAAGTCACCTATATGCAGAAGCAGGCAAAAAAAGGCTATTTAAAGACTGAAAAAGGACTTCTCTTTCAGAGAAATAAAACAAAAGTTAAAGGCAGTATGATTGCTTTCCCCCAGGCTCTCTGTAGATTGCATGGTAGCTGACTGAGAATGCAACAAATACTGCTTTCAGACTGACATAATCATTGGTCATAGGGAGGTAAGAAGAGTAAAAAGCCTTACCATGTGACAGCAGGTAGTCAAAACACAACTGAGATGCACACCAGACCCTGGGGGAATAAGGGGGTAATCTGTGTATAACCTTTGGATTTTCAGAGATTAAAAATGAAAAACAGAAGTTTGTAAACTAATTGGCAGAGAAGCCTTAAAATACAGTAGGAAAAAAAATCATCAATAGATTTAGAATAAAAAACTGAGTAGATGTTTTGGAATTGCTTCTTAATATGACTGGTTGCATGTAATATCAGATTTCCTTGCCCTTCCTGTCCTAAGCAGAATAATATATGCCTTCTTACAGTGTAAAATGAGAAAAAGAAATCAAGTAGACACTTCCTTTCTTATCATCTCTTGCAAACACAAAAGCAGAATTATTCAACTAACTGAAAACTCATTCAGATGGGGTGTAATTAAGCATAGACACCTTGAAGGTTCTATTCCTTATTAGAAGCAAACCAAAGTGAGAGATAACAGAACTCTTCGTCCAATTGTGTGGATGAGTGACTTGTGGGGACAAGGGGGAGTGTTAGTAGAGATACAACAGATAAAAGTAGTGGAAAATTAAGATTTCAGATTTTGGGTGTCTTCCAACTTCTATAGTAATTTCTATTAAGAAGTATCTATTTACATGTACTCACTGTTGTATCTGAAGCATTGCAGAGATTTACATAAGAAATAGTATTGCTAAATTAGGCTTTTTAATATATTCACTTGTATACATTCATATACAAGCTTAGACCTTGATATTTAACAGCAGATGTGATCAAGGTAAAATCTTTTGCAGGTGTCATCCTGACACCTAGCATGCTTTTCATTCACTGTGAGGGGAGGCACCTGTAGGGGAAGCTCCTTTTGGGGACTGCCGAGAAACTGTCTGCTGCTAACTGGAGTCTGTCATAACCACCAGCTATCCATCCCCATAGAGCCGCTGTTTTTAAAGTTTTTATACTGTTATGGTGTTATAGTTAGAATAGAAAATGTTTTAGATAGATAATTATTTTTATTTGATTACCTCTGTTTGTTCAGTTGTTCTGATTGGTTCTGGGAACCCTGGTTACAGCCCCCTGATTGGTCCTTGTACCCCAAAAACCCCATAGGCTGGCCGGTGGTGCAGTGTAGCACCACCATACAAGGCTAACCACCCCTATTTTTCCCTTATAAGTTATAAACCCTCCTTCCCTTTTCCTTTTATGTTGCAATCCGCCCCTAACTCCACCCAAGTTCTAGAATCCTCCAACGGAACCCTATAAAAGTCCCATGTGCCCTACTAAAGTGTTCATGCCTGTTCACACCCTTCCCCGCGTGGACCGTGCCTTCTTTCCCTCGGTGGACCGCATCAATTCACAATGTTTATATTGTTTATATTTATATCATAAGTTCATATTGAAATGAGGTTTCATTTCTACTGCTCAGAATTTGTGATGTTGTAATTGGTTCTATTTGACTTACAGTCTGTGAACTTTATTAGTGTAGTGCAATGCTTCCCAATGCAGTGTGTTTTATATATGTCCTCTGACTTGATCAATATTGATATACTTACTGTAATGGATTCATTCACAAGGATATCAAACTATGTTTTCTAAACTGAAATCAGAGTGCTTGCTTACCTGTATGAGTCAGTTTGGTTTTTTTGTTGTTGTTGTTGTTTGTTTGTTTTTTGTTAGTTTGGTTGGGTTTTGTTTGTTTGTTTTCGGGTTTTTGTTGTTGTTTTGTGTTGTTTTTGTTTGTTTGTTTGGGGTTTTTTTGTGCTTTTGTTTGTTTGTTTGTTCGTGTGTGTGTTTTGTGTGTGGTTTTTTTTCTTTTTTTTTTTTTTTTTTTTTTTTTCCCCATCCTGCATTGTAGTCTAGATGAATTATTTGGTTTTCTGGGAATCTTAAATAGTACTTCATTATATTCTGTAACTGTTCTACTTTTTGTTTAAATATTTTAGGATAATAGTATTTATAGACATGAGTTCTTGTCATCTGTTTAGGAAAGATACCAACAAAATATTTCATTAAAGAAGGAACAGAAGTTTATTTCAGTTCATGTTAACTGAGGTAAAGCTTTCTTTGCCAGCACTTTTCTCCTCCTCTCTATATTGCTGTAGGATGTGTGGATCATTTATGGTTCATTCACTGTTTCATACTGTGAAGAACTGAACGCCCTATTTTCATTCTTGACAGTGCATTTTATTTTGTTTACTACTTTGATCTCCTTCAAGATGTTGCTTGATGCTGTGTTAATCCATTGGCTTATTGCTATTACAGTATTTCACAGCTCTCCTTTGTTGCTAAGGTCCTAGATAAATGACCTTGGCAGTTTCCCTCTGTTAACACTGTTGTTGTTTTTCCCTGAAATTTTGCTCTTCACACTGTAACAGTTGGTGTAACTAAGTCTCAACAGTTGGATGTTTGTAGATAATTTGGGCTGTTGATAGACTAGGTGGAGAAATTTGGCTAAACCAAGTGCAACAGGGGAACCTGCTGCACTCAAATGATTGCATTGGGTCAGTAGGGAAGTTGTGAGGAGACTTTTTTTGTTTTGGTTCCCCCTTTAATGGAAAAGGGTATTCTACTCTGGAGGTGTGGGTTTTCTAGTGGCAGTTTTGGGTTGGCTTTTTTATCTGGTGTGAACAAGAACAAAGAACCTTTACCTTTAGCTTGTCTGCAGTTGTGTTTTGTTGTGTTCTTGGTTTTAATGGTGGTGTTGGTTTTTTGGGATTTATTTCCCTTTTTTTTTTCTGCTCTATCCTCTGTGTGCTACTGGCTTTCTCCTTGACTTATTCTCAGACCTTTGTCCTTATGCAACCTTGAGAGAGGATGAGAGGCCTACTTTTAGAGGTTGGGATTTGGGGAATTTTTGTTTTGTTTTGTTTGCCAAATGTTAAGTTGTTGTTGTTTCTTATTACAAATAGGCATTTAATTTTGTTATTCTTCAGATATCTGGTAATATTTCTTTTTCTATACCTGAGAAGTTTTTTCTTAAAATGATGTGTGTAGTTTTGAAGTAGCCTCTAATCAGACATAGATTTGTAGAGAAGAAAATAGTAGAAATTCAATGTGGCAAATCATTCTTCTGCTTGTTAGTGACTGAATGGTCCAGAGGGCTGTTGCTCTCTTTTCTAAACTGCTCTGACAGACGCTCTTTCTTAATATGTTAAATGACAGTGTGTTATTTTATCTGTGCCAGTCTGTTATCTCTTTAGGACAAGGGTCATGTATTCTTAAAATTTAAAACTATAAATGGCAATGCAAGAATAGCTCACAACTTTCTTTCTCTTTACATATTAATGAACTTAGTATAATTCAAGTTGCAAGTGTCTCAGTATGTGTCCTGAACATTATTTTTACTGAAGTGTGTCAATTTTCATTACATGAAATGAGTATCTATGTAATTTCCTACTTCACCTCTGAGCCCATTTTGTTAATGTCAGGATTATTCTTACATCCCTCTGAGTCTTAAATACTGTCCTTATTTTAGTATCATCTGCAAATTTAATGATCTGACTTATTACAGCTTTATCTAGACCATTGCATAAAATATGAAAATCTGCTGGTGTTAATCTACAGCCCTGTGAGACTTCAATTCTCAGCTGCTGCCTTTCCATTTCCCATCCAATCCCCTCTTTTTTTTGAGTGCTGATTGGTACCCTGGTACTGCTCACCCCTGAAGGCAGGCAACTGCATCAGAACTGGAGGCAACTGAACTCGTTACAGTTTTACAGGAAAACCAGGTGCCTTAAAAACCCAAACTCATCAAGGATTGGAAAGAGGGAGACTTCAGGAGATGGACCCTCAGATGTGAATGCTGGGTCACAAGTGCTTGATATTGGAGAAAAGTTTTAATAAAGATTTACTCCATCCACAACAAAACTTTCTTGATGATAACAGTGATCCATCATTTTGAATTTCCTCTGAACCTTTTTTAAAAACCCAGCTGTGTCAAGGTTCTTGGTTTAGGCTAATAGCATTTTTCATTTTTAAAAGTAACCAGATATATTTAACATGATTTACTCTTTCCATATCCACAGTGACTCATAATGATTAAATTGTGCTTATATAATTATGTCCTTTAAAATTATCTATAAATGTAACATGTCTTTCTTAAAGATCAAACTCTGAGGAATAAAACTTCCTTGGTTTACCTCTAGAGATAAAATGCTACAGGTGTTCATGGCAGGGTTAGGTAAGAGACTGGGACTTCTGGAAAAGAGGTTTGAAACTTGGTAATGGAAGGGACTCCCATTATTTTACACAGAGTATTGGGGCATAAAACTCTTGCAGACTTAAGAGCAGAAGAGCTGAGAGTCAGACTGATTTCACTGTGTGAGCAAACTGACAGAAGGAACTGTGTGAAGTATTTGTATGTGAAGATTAGAGATTTTTGATCATGGGCAAATAAAAGAAAGACACCAGGCCTTAGAGCTGGAGGCTGGGGAACACGGACTGGCCTCCACCTTGGTAAGCAAGGAAAGAATGAAGCTAGGGGGAAGGCTGAGTATTTGTGTAAATAAACTGTATCATCATATCAAGAAAGAAGAAAGCTGAAAGTTTGAATACTTTTTGTAAGTAAACGAATATATTAAGGTGTGATTTTTTTTTCATTTTCCCCTGAAATGTTCGGTACATACAGTCAAGGCTTATAGTTTACCTTTGTTTTTGGAGTCAATAATGAAATATTGTAAAATAAGTCCATTTGTAAATCTGGCTATGAGGTGTAATAAATCATATTCTTTCTAAGACCAAGAACAGTAATACATAAAAAGTCTGCATAATTTCAAAAATTTCATGTATTTTGGTTTGGATGTGATGGGGCTTTTGAGGATGGTTTATTGTTTGGAGATTTTTTAGTACTAAACTTTCACTTTGAATTACAAGTGTTTGAGTTATTTTCTGTTACAAATAGTAGAAATGTAGAGAGCTGAAGTTCCCAATTGAGAGACTGACTCTAAGAAGACAATTGAGAGGAGACTTGACACTGATAAGTTAGTAGCACACAGGGTGTGACCAGAAAATTGCAGGTCTCCACTGAGGGAGAGGAGGAACAAAAAAATCAACACCATAAATTAATCAGTAGATGTTAAGTAGTCAGAGCCAGGTTCAAAACAAGACAACAGGGATGGTTCTTTGTATATATAACTGATCTGTAGAGTATTTCGTCAAAGAAAAATGTGTGTGCTCAAAATTTGTATTAGGTACTAACAATGCATGTCTCTTCTATGAGCTTTTAGGTGGCTAATTGTCTAAGTTTAGAGAGCTTAGAAAAATTTATAGTTAAAACAGAGGGACAAATCTCCTTCAATTTCAAAACAAATTTTAATTAAGATATGATAAATGGAAGGATAACAGTTCCTAGCTATAATTTATATATATTTAAGATAAACAAAAACAACCAGAACTAACCGAGTAAAATAGAAGAAAAAACAACCTGAGCAAAACCCCTTCCCTCCCCCAGTCTCTGTCCCTGGCAGGCACGGAGGTATTTTACAGACCGCAGGTGATGAGATGAGTAGCCGGTGCTGGGTCCCCCCCGGGGGGGGGTTTGGTGGATGGGAAGAAAAAGCTTTGGCGTGTCCCTCCGAAGAGCAGTTGAAATCCTCTGCTGGTGAGAGTGATGGTTGCAGTCTGGTGGCAGTCGCAGTCTGCTCGTGGTTCGGGTCCTCTTCTGGATCTGAAGAGAGTTCCCTAGGCCCAAAAATCCTCTGCTTATATTCACTTAGGCTCCGCCCAGTCCTTCCCCCAGGGCGGAGACTTAAACAATGGGTGATTTACTCTGTGAGATAAACAATGACCTATTTTTGATACCCCTGATGGGCCATTAGCAGACATGACCCCTCAGGTGGGTGTGGAGGCAGAAGAATTTCCTTATCTCACAGAAGTTCCAAAACACCCAGCCTGCAGCCTGAGGGGTGTGCTGTCCCTTAGACAATAGCTGCTAATGGGCCATTGTGAGCAGTTCATGGGAAAAAATGGCATAGAGGCTTTAGAATACACACCCACACAGTGACAAACTGACCCTGGATACTAAAAACCAAGACACTAATATAAAGAAACGAAGTGCATTTTAGGAGAGGTTCAAAATGAAGCACCGAAGGAGTTGGAGTCTGGTAGAAAGCTATAAAGTGCTCTATTCTTATATTTCCTCCTTTGCCATTGGCTTTTTCCCCCTTGGCTAGAGTAGTTGCTTTTGTGCTGTGTTGAGCTGCAAAAAGCAACAGAACCACTGTTTTCTTGGTTGTGGGTAGGACAGAGATATGGTGACTTCTTTTTGATCTCTTCCAATTTTTTCCCTGTCATGACGTTCAAGATGTGCATTAAGGCTCTGCAACTGAGTATTTTGTAGTGCTAGTATTGCAAGTTGGCAATATTAGGTGGTCACTGATTGTAATCTTCTAAATTCTTCTATGGTGAGGTTGGTAAGTGGAAGCCATTTAAAGAAAGCACTTGAACTGCATTTATTTCAAATAGTTGCAGCTGCTATCCTAGGCTTCCTAGTGGGCTTTCCCTAGTCTTTCACCTCAAATACTGTGTGCAGTTTTAGACACTGCAATATAAGGTCATAAAGCTACTAGAGAACATCAAAAAGAGGGCTATGAAGAGACTGAATGGCCTTGAGAGGAAGTTACACGAGGAGTGGCTCAGGTTACTTGGCTTGTTCAGCCTGGAGAAGAGGAAACAAGTTCTTTGTGAGGGGAAGCACAATGAGGCAGGTGCTGATCTCTCTGGTGACAAAAGATGAGATCTGAGGGAATGGCATGAGGCTGTGTAAGGGGAGGTTTAGGCTCTATGTTAGGAAAAGGTTCTTCACCCAGAGGACAGCTGGACTCTGGAACAGGCTCCCCAGGAAAGTAGTCACAGCACCAAAACTGATAGAGTTCAAGAAGCATTTGTACAATGCTCTTGGACACATGGTGTGATTCTTGTGGGTGTCCTGTGCAGGGCCAGGAACTGGACTTGATAGTACTTGTGGATCTCTTCCAGCTCAAGATATTCTATGATTCTTTCACAAATGCAGCTTGATAGAGCAGACACATAAGAGGAAACACAGGTAATATTGAGCGTGATGTTAACACCATGATCCAGGTACTTCCAAGCTGTTGAGGAACTCAGGAGCTGCAGTATTTTCTTCTCAGTTGTCTATGGAACTACCACGACCACACTACCCACTTACTCCTTCTTTTGTATCCTCCATTTTGCAGGATGATGGCATGGGAAGAAAGTGGGCATTAAATCACTGTTTCTATATCTTGCATCTTGGGAACTTACAGTTCTGTCTCTATTTAGCCTGCATGTGGGTGAACTCTAAGGAGAGGGTGTGGGGGAACAATTTTACAAGGCTGTAAAACTACTGTTCAGTAGCCGTCAGTCATCTGCAGTACCTTTTTCCAGCTGATACACCTTATTAACAGCACAGGCTAGGTATTTATAGAGCCACTGCATCAAGGATTTCTTTCATAGACAAACTGTTCATACTCTGTAGGACCACAGCACTTGGTGAAGGATGCTGAGCAATCTTTACCAAGGCTGCAGTGTGATCTCATACCCCACTGCTAACAGGGGCATAACAGCAATGGAAGATTAATTTTCTATTTCTTTCCCCAGAGTGTGAAAGTGTATCTCTTTCAGGTTCAGTCCCAAATAAAAGAATGAGGTGGAAAAATTCAGCTCCACTTTCACTGTGCCCCATTTGTTAGGTAGAGAAATAATTCTGTGAAGGCAGATGATACACAGCTACAATTAATCTTATATTTTTATCAACTCAACAACATTTTAAAGTCACTATTGAGGAAAAAATATGTAAATCCTAAAGAAGAGGAGAAAAACAAGTTCTATGATTTCATTTCTTGCACATTCATGCTTGGTATTAACACCTGCTGGTTAGAAAATGCACTGTATCGTTTTCATAATGCTATTTTCCAGTTTTGTGATGAACCATCAAGATAGAATTATGACATATGGACCAAAGGATTGTCTAGTACACTTCTTGCACTTAATTTAGTTGATAGACTGGTAGAATACCTGTAGCTAATAAAAAAAGCAGGAACAGCAAAACACTTCAAAATGCAGTGTTTTAAAAACACTTTGGCACAATTCCGGAGTACTTGGTTAATAACAAAAGAAAGTAGGATCTGATATTTGAGGACAGTGCCATAGACCAATGAACCATCTACTATAGTCCTCAAAATTCAGTCCGTATGTGATCCTATGGCAGCTGATAGCTTAAATTTTTACTTTCAGAAACAATAATGCAATAGTAGTAATTTGTCTCATTCCACTCATGTCAGTGAATACTTTCTGTAAGAAAAAAGAGGAGGCATGTAGAAACTTTTAGAAAAAGCTTTTTAATGAAGGGGGGAAATATTTTAATGGTGATACTGTTTATTCTTCACAGAGGATGTCCATAGATTCATTAACTGTTTGTGGACCTTTGAGGTACTGGGCATTATAAGAGCAGACATGCTCTTAAGTCCTCAAGCCATTAAAGACAGTTCTCATGAACACTGGGAAATGTTTCCAAACCTCTTCAAGCAAAAAGAAAACAGAATATTTTGTCAGAAAATGTGTTAATTCTGGGTTTCTGGTCTACTTAGCTCTTGGGAACTCTGAGGCAAAAGCTTATTGTAATTCTCTTCTACAGAAATCCCAATTCATAATTTTTGGTGAAAGGAGTTACAAAAAATAAGAGACTACTTTGTTTATCTGACTCGCTCCTTGGAAACTTTCTTCAGATTTTCAAAAGAAGTACCCTGTCTGTATTTTTTGGGTGCTAGCATAAACTGAACATTAGTTCTCTTCAGATGATTAGATGAAGAAATAGGTAGACCAGATGTCAGTCTTGAAGATGTCCATTAAAAATATTTTTCACCTTCAAGGAATAATTCTGCAGTTTCTCCTTTACTTTCTCTAGAAAAATTACAGAGCAAACTTTTTGCTGACTGCTCCAAGAACTTCATGCAATTATTGAGGGATTAGTGGTGGTGGTCCTTGTTGTTGTTATTATTGAAAATATTTAGGTACTTTAAATACCACTTTAGGTACTTTAAAAGCCACTGATGAGAATGATGGCATCACTTTGGTTTAGATGGTGAGAACAGCGTCTTCACAATTGTTCTATGGATGTACTTACCAGTGAGCAATTAACACCTAACAATTATGTCTGGCCTTATGTTACATGTGTAAGATGATTCTTATGGTCAGCTCACTATAGAGCTGGTGCTAAACCTTGGCATTTTGGAACAGGATGTTTTAAGAAAAATAGTACAACATAGTTGTCTTAGTTTATGCCTTTAACATGAAATGTAATTTTGAAGCTATATATGCTGCTCTCTGCTTTCTCCTGTCATGCAGAATGGAGAGCATAGTGCCTGCAAACAGACTATTTGCCTCAATCTGGGCAAGCATGTCTCTTCAGAAAACAAAACTTATAACCTATCTTTTGCCTGAACCAACACATTTCCAAGGAGATTTTTTTTTCTTCTCTAAGATTATCAGATAGATCCCAATTGAAATCTTGGTGACAAGTAGAAAATAAATTCCAGTACCTCAGAAATCTCAAAAATAGGCGAACTTCAGTTAGTTTTGTTGGAGGCTTTGTTTTTAAGTGTGATAATTTGTGCAGGCATTGAACTTAAGGCAAGAGATATTTCTGTTTCATGTGTTATAGGCAACACTATTGTTGTATTTCCTTTTAGTCTATTTGCTTTTTCTTTTGTGGCTGTCTTAAAATGTATTTTATTTTCTTTAGCTAGAAAAAGTTTCTTGGGTACCTGGGACAGGTAATTTTAGAAAGAGTAGATTAAAACATCATAGTTTGAGAAACAGTGTCTGCTGAAGTTGTGCAACTGAAAAAAATGGCTTGGAGTGGAACTTATAAAAAGCTGCACAATAGGCCAGCAAGCAGGATGTCTGTAGTCCATCAAGGACTAAATGAGATTATATAAAGCAACAGTGTAGTTCTAAAATCAAGACATGTAGATTGGAAAAGATCCAAAAATAACATTTGAAGATATGTTATAAAAGGACCATGTGGTTCTGATAAAAGACTAGAATGACACTGTATTTAGCATATAGGTAAAGCAGATAAACCAATTCAAAAACCTTACAATATTCAGTAAAAAATCAGTGAACATGTAAAGTCCTGACTCCCTGCATATGAAATAGAACTGTGGCTTTGGTATTTTATATTCAGGATCTTGGAGATGTAGATCCTTGTAGCGTTTGGCCATGCATAGGGCTATGCTTATTAGTTGTCATGTTGTCTGAAGAAGGAACCCACTTGACAGAGGCCAAACCTTAAGGACTGCTGAATGAATATGGTCTGTGCTTGGTGCAGGAA
Source organism: Formicarius rufipectus (assembly GCA_013399695.1). Classification (NCBI taxonomy): domain Eukaryota; kingdom Metazoa; phylum Chordata; class Aves; order Passeriformes; family Formicariidae; genus Formicarius; species Formicarius rufipectus. Next base: position 46,250 of record VXAU01003990.1, on the reverse strand, counting down.
CAGTTTCTCCTCCAATTAAATCACTGTAGTGGTTTGGGAGTGGCTGGATTGTTGGCATGTTTGCTGCAGACATTGAAAGAGGCAGATCCAAGAGGTAAGAAGTGGAGCATCCTTTCTGAGAACCACTGCATGTTTCAGGACGCAGTGGCTTCATCAGCAGCTTTGACAGATTAATTACTTCATATTTAGATACCAAATTCTGCCTTTGGAAGGATTTCGAAGCCACCAGACAAAATGTCACATGCTTTCCAGAAACACGTTAGTCCTGTTAGGGCTCTGGTGTCTGTGATCCACAAAATTATGATCTACAGAATTATGTGTCACCATGGTGAGAAGTCTGTCTCCAGACACAACAGTTCTTCATCAGATACTTGTCTGCAAATGTCTTGGATCTGTCGTATCAGGCTTAGAGTTACTAATGGCACCTAGAAGGCAGGTGTCAGGAATTCAGAAAGTTTGGGTTTAAAATGAAAACAAACCACAAAACTAAACAAATCAAATTAAACCAAACCAAACCATCTAATCATCTCAGATCCTGTCTGAAGATGCAGAGGGGAGTAGCTTCTTTATTGTGTAAACAGTATGTACAGAGAAAAGAAAATAGAATAGTATATATAGATCTATTTGAGTATTGTTCCTCAGACATTTGAATGGAGTCTGTCCTTCTTTTATCTAACCTTAGTATCTGAGTGATTTGTTTGTTGATTAAAAAAGAAACAAACTAGCAAATGATGCTTGAAGTTTAAAATTTCAAAGGATTTTTTTTTTTCAATTTTAGGGAATATATTTTAGCTTCAATAAAGTATTTTGTTAATGATGTTTCTGAAGGTGGTCCATGCCTTGTGCTAAGCATTTGGGCAAAGAAGAGGTGAAACATTTTGAGGGAAAGAAGGAGGAGATACACAGAGGTCTTAATCCCAGCCTCAGTTCTGACTTTAAGCATGATGAAAGCTATATGCACTTCATTAGATACAGCAAATAATTGCAGGATTATAATTCTATCCAGGTATAAGCTTTGTTAGGGGTAGAGTCACTCCACATCTTCACTCCAAGGAGAGGAGAGAGACCTCTTGCATGCTAACTGCCTTGAGAAGGAATCAAAAAGGTATTAAAATTCATAAGTATCCTTTGAATTACTATTTTTAGGGTATGTAATCTGTAACTTCTTTAGCAAAGGGAACTTCAGAAGGTCAAGATCTATTCAGGAAGCATCAGAGCTACAGTTCTCATGGGACAAAACAGAGTAGTTCTTCCAAAAATAAAACCAGTTACAAGAAATAACTTTTTTTTTTTTTTAAATTTATTTTATTTAGGGCTTTTTAAAGCTCAGCTATTAAAGAAAAATCTGGTCTGTTCTCTGTCTTCCAAAAGCTTTCAAAATTGTCATGGAATGTATATTCTCTCTAACTGGTTATTCAAATTTTCTGTTCTTTTTTTTGAGGTCTGTGAAGTACAATGACTTCCCACTAACTTCACAATGTAGATATATAGTTTAAATCAAAAACCAAGTATTGTGTGATCCAATCTACTAAAATCCCACTTTAGCATTAAGAAAAATTACAGGCATAGAATGTAAATATCAGGCAAAAATCCAGATAGTTAATCTTTTGTATATAAAATCATTAAGTGCTACACAGTGTGAAAATTGTCCAGGTATTTAACTTAAGTTGTTGAGGGGGTTTTTTTGTTAGGTTTTTGAGGTGGATTTTTTAATGCTTCTTTAGGGTGAGATACATGTATAGCCTGTTCTGATCAAAATTTGAGCAGATATAGTTCAAATATTTAAACTTCTTGGAAAACATCAACTCTTTAGGGCTTCAGTCAGTCATTGAATTGAAGATGGTGATCTTCCTGCTAATTTAATTTCTCTTATTCTGATTGAATAAAACTAGATTAGAGACCATTGTTGGAAGCTGGAAATAGTTGTCTTTCCTCTAACTAATGTCAGTGTTTGAAGCAAGCTATTTCATCTGTTTTAATCTCCCCTCAGACAAAACAAGATGTTGCTGCCTTTTGGGGATATCTGAGGGAGTGGTTCTGTTGCATTCAAAGTGAGCCACACAGATGTAGCTGAGCCGCAGAGTGATTTACAGCAAACTGCCTGTCAAGGTTCTGTGCCCATCAATGGAGGAAGGACACACCTAAGGTAGTCATACTGGGCTTTGTTTCAAAGGTTTTGAAAGATATTTAACTTCCATTAACTGCATATAAAATATTAGACATATCAGAGAGGCCTGTTAACTTGATCCCAGAAGGCAATTTTAGATTTCTCCTTCCTAAATACACAGTTTCCAGGATTTCTAGTGCTACTGAGCACTGCAAAAGTGTTATCCATTTGCTTTTTGGAAATGCAGCGTATGTGGGATATTTTTTGTATAAAAGACTAAAAGCCAATGGGGATGTGATGATTTTGTTTATGGCAAAAGTTACTTTCTAGATAAAGGAGAATTATACAATTAAGAAGCTTATGTAATAGTGTCTAAAGTACATAAAATTATTATTATTTAAATCTAGCATAAAAAATACTCAACATATCATCAGTTAAACTTCAGGACTCAGTTAAACTGAGTCTTGCTAAATTGAATTGCGTTGGCCTAAGATCTGTCAAAGAATATGAGGAAAAGAAGGTAATCACTACCAATACAGGATTCAACAATTAGTTGTATCTAAAGTGATGGAAAAAAAAATATTTCACATAACCGTATTTAAAAAATGGCAGTCAGTGTAATCTTGACATATAAGGTTATTAATAGCTGTACACTGAGAGTTGTTCTAAAAACCCATTTATTTATTACTAAGACCTAGTTTTCTAGGGGAAAAATTACACTAAAATAATGCATAGAAAGCACTGGTTAACTTCCCCCTAGTAGCTCACAGATGGATAATTCATCAACCAGTTCTCAAAATAAGAAGACAGGTTTTCTTCCTTTTAGTTATCATTAATTGCTCACAGTAACTGCTATTTAGGGCCAGCTTAAAACTTATAAAGGTACAAGAATAAAACTCCCTTTCCTCTGTCCTTTTCCCCATCTAATGACGGTAAAAATTATGTTTTCTGAAGGAGCTTCTAGAAACTCTTCCCAGATAAACAATTGCCAAAAGAATACTAAATGTTTGGAGGAGTTTTAAAAAGCAGGGTGGGTGAATGCTAAACTTTGCTTTAGGGACAAATCCGTGTCAGAGTCTCTTCATGTCACTGAACAGCATGAGCTTGTCATACAAGGCAGTTACTCATTAATCAAAAGTAAAAGGTAGAAACTAGTGTCTTAGAGATCTGTTCTGTGTTACCTACTTTTCATCTAGTGCTTTTCCAGGCAAAATTGTAGCAGTGGATCACTGTTCATTTAAAGCAGAAACATTTTGCAATCCTAGTGAATCTTAATGTTGAAATATTAATGTCTTGTTCCTTTCCACCTTTTCTTCTCAGTGCTTTTTGAGTAGTATGATATGTTAGACACAAAAGGCTTTCACATTTAGGAAAATCAGTGGATCTAGTAAGACACCTGACTAAACACAGACAATATGAATTTATTTTTTATGGTTCACTCCCACCCATATGAGTTAATTCATCTGTGTTTTGTCTTAGGTCCTCAGTCACTCAGCTCTTGACCTAGTCATGTACTGACAGCAAACTTTGTATTCAAACACAGGCATTGAGCTGCCTTCATAAGGCTATTGAAAGTACAAAAGCCAAATGTGCCGGCGTCAAGTGAGACAGTGATGAAGTCTTGGAACAACTCTAGCACAAAGCCAACTAGGCCAAGTGAGAAATTGTCCAATACCTTTCCCTAGATTTTAAGAGGGAAGAGGGAGGAAGGAAAGAGCAGAGCCATGTGAAACTGGCTCAACGACCAGGGCCTGCAGCTGTGTCAACACCACGTTGTAGCTGCCAAATGTCTCTGTGACTGCAGAGAGCAGCTTTTACTCCAACTGGGAATATGGAGCTATTTTTCACAAACATTGCCTTCCTTTTAATAAATGAGATATACTAGGATCTGTTTTAATGGTCTAATGGACTTAAAATTACTCTTTGCAGCCAAATTATGGTGCTATTTTGAAGTCTGCTGGGGCCAATGCAGACACATTGCACACATAAATGAAATGTCACTTCAGAGCAATGAAGCATCTGGAGAAGACACCACTTTCATGACTTCTCCACATATCTAATGAGTATATATAGTTAAATAACATGCAGCAAAGAAAATTCCATCAAATCTTGTACCAGATCGCTTGCTAACACAATCATAGAATTATTGAACAGCCCAGATTGGAAGGGATCTTGAAAGATCCAGTCTTTCACAGGAAAGAGACTCTAAATGTGATGTAGCACCCTGTCCAACTGCACCTTGAAAACCTCCAGTGACAGGGACTCTATTGCAACCCTAAGTAGCCTTTTCTAGTTATGGATTTTTCTCACTAAGGTACCAAGCTGAATTATGTGGACTTCATTGTCCAAATTCCTATAGCTGCTGTAACAGATGAATCAGAAGGGAATTAGGCTCAATGCCCACTATTGTTCTCGAGTCAGTAAAGAATAACTTAAACATCTCAGTCTCCACCCCTGTAACGTCCACTCCCACAATGTGTAGCCATGGTTGTCAGATAATCAGGCACTTAGTGAATTCAAGCATAATTTTAGACAAGCATTTATTTAAACGACTTAGTTGTTTTCTAAGTCAAAAGATGTCTTTAAATCAACTTTGTGTAGCCTTAATCATTTGTCAGGATAAGCTAGTTTGTTTGTGTGCATTTTCACAAAATTGATAGACAATATTTGAAACTACTTTTGTTGGCCTTAATAAGAAACTAGTTTGTTGGTTTGATTCTCTTGTTTCCACTTTCTCAAAGAAAGATATTTGTATAATACTGCAATGGGCTCATTACAAGGAATTTCTACCTTTTCATCTCTGCAAGAAAGGACACACACTCCAGCCCATGTTCTTGTTTTTATTTATTTTGGGTGTCAATTCTTTGACTGCTAATTAAGCAGGAAGAAAATAGCAGCGCAAACAGAACCACTTTGGCATAACTCTCTTCCAGCTATTGATGTCCAGTGTGGGAGAACCCTGATACAGACCACGTTTCCAGGCTTTTTAGTGAGCTACTCAGGGAGCAGTGGAAGGAATCACATGCCAAACTGAATATGGAGTACAGGCCCTTGGAGTAAAAGGACAGGGTTTGAGCAGTGGTTTGACCTACAAGGGCAGCTCACTTTGTGCTTTAGAACTCATCTAGTACTTCAAGAACCGCTGGTATAGACCATGGAACTGGTATGCATTTCTAGGTTTTAAAATAATCTTTTAGGAAAAGAAATGTTTTGAAGTTTTGTTTGCCTTTGTTTTTCATGGGCATTTGATATCAGTTTAGAATGGATAGAATATCTAGGTATGTAAAAATAGATGTTTTTTCATTCGGTGAATTTTTGGTCTGAGTTGCAAGGGAGTGGTTTTGGAGGAAATGCTAAAATGGTTCCATCCTGAAGATCAAAATGGGAATACTCTTTTCAAGGGATATAAATGTTTTAAAGGGTATGAGACTAGATATTTCTACTAAAGTTCAGATTTTTCTGAAAAACAAAATAAACCCAAAATTATTTCTTAAATTTTTTTTCTTAGAAATAAAATAAAACAAACAAAAGACTGAGAAACAAACAAAACCCACAAAGAACCTCTTTCCTGAGTTTCTTATTGCTAGTATACAGATACTGATACAATTTTTTAAAAAAAAAGCACATTTTGATTTTAGAAAAACAATCCTTTCTTTAACTTAGAAAGCTTGCAACTGTATTCACTCAAAATAGTTAATAACAACGAATTGGCTTTGCACAAAAAAGCTCTCAGAATTGGTGTTCTTGGTTTTATCTTTCTCTTATAATATTCTGAAGTCAATTTATACATTACTAAATATTAAAACACCTAAATCAGCAAGCCAGAAATTTGGCTTTAACAATGGGCTAAATTTCCTGTGTTATATCCAGCAAAGAATTGGTAATGAAGCACAGAGTGTCTCACAAATACATGTATACTTCATAGGATTGTCTGTCAGTGCATGTGGTAGAGATAAAAGTACTCTGGAAGAAGTTCAAAGGAAATATCCTAGTAACTATGGAAACAAAGGTCCTTCTGCCCTATATTATGAAGTAAAAAAAGATTTGGTTAGACTAAATGAACATCATCTTTTTAGTACCAGTTTGGCCAAGACATATTTGTCCTGCAGAGCTGATGAGGTTTTGAAGGAGATAATGATGAGATATCTCCATAAAACTCCAAATGCTTTTCTTATGACCTGGGGACAGCCTTGTAACAAGCATCTTACAGCATCATTCACTCACATATGATTGAAATCAGGCTCCATTGCAGAAAAGCACTTCTTTATGTTTGGCTGGAATTCCACATTTTGTGCCAAATATAGAAATCAGTGATTTCAATTTTAGTATAGCTAAGGTTCTGGGCCTTTTAATAATAAATAAGTAAATGAACTTCATAAGTTTAGTATTGCAGAAATTACAACTCTGAGTCAACAAATGAGAAACATGAGTATCTGTATTTCAATCCTTACATAAACCTTTGGATAGCATTTTATTCCACTAAACATAACCTAATAATAGTTACTTAAAGAGGATAGTATCAGAAAATGTTACAAATACACTGGAATAATTTAGTATGAGATTTATACAAGAATTTTGATCCATCTAAGGTTCTTCAACTATGTCACCACTGTAACAGCAATGGGCAGCATAATCATAGTACAACATTATGTATCCCATGTTAATATGAAACACATTTTATTAGTATTAAATAAAAAAAATGCAAGTTTTCTTTATAATTTTGACTCACGTATTTCTTCTAGTTTCATCCCTATTCATTTATTTTTCTGTTTTTCCTTTATTATGAATTTGCATGTGTGTGGGCAACCTCATTCACTTTTGTTTGAGTTACACCAGAGTCATAGTTTGGCAACTGAGAAATATTATTTGTCAAAGATCTCCTGGAAAACGGTAGGTATATTTTTGAATTTGCTAGTTCCCTGAAGACAGTTCTTGAAATGCATCTATCCTTTCTTCTGGTTTCTCTCATTTCCTGAAAGTCTCATTTGCCCATTTGAGAATTTTTGTCCTTTAGCTTAGTCTTTCTTAACTTTGTGTTTTTGTTAGGTTATCAGCTGAGGTTATATGTCATATTGTAAAATGTATTTTGCTTTTGCATCTGCATATGAGTAATTTGAAGTACTATTACTTCTACTCTATATTAATAATTGTGTAAAAAATATACTAAATGTGAATTGCAAGATATTTCTGTAGACTCGCCTATACTGTATTTTAAAATTGCACTAATTGTTTTTTAAACTTGAAGGATTCACTCTAAATTTTGAGCATTTTCTCTCTATGCTAACAAGCTGTTAAGTATTATGAATGATTTCTCTACAGGTAAAATTTTTCATGAAATTAAGTTTTGGAGAGTTTTTTCCTTTCTGCTATCTTCAGGGTTCTTACAAAGCCCATGAAGTCTTAGAGCTCTGTGAAGAATGAAACGACTCATCTGAGAGAGTTCAGGACACAGTTTTGCAAGAGAGCTCTAAAACCCCACTTGAATTTTTTGATTCTGCATTATGATCTTAAGCATGTCTGCTGTAGTCTCACTCAGAATGAATGGACTTTACTGTAGGAAATATGGAACCATAAGATTTACTTATCATTATCAGAATGGCTTTTAATTTAGCTAGCCAGGGAAAGTCCACAAAACACTTTACTCAGATTTTGGTAAATAACTAATGAGATTACGATCTTTTCCATTTGTCAAGAATAGAACTTAAGACAGCAATGAAATTGTTAGACTGCAGCATTCAAAGTGAAATAAAAGATATTACTGCATTGCTCTATTCACATAGTTAATTACAGGATTGCTTAACCCATACCCCAAAAAACTAAGTAAAGCAAAAATTGCTTCACAACATACCTTTCTGGTCTTGTTCTCTGTCTACATAAAGTGAGAACTGTTGCAATTACCAACCTTCTGCAGAAGACTTGGCAGTTGATAACTCAGCAGAGGTAATGAATAGCTTTTTCCAGTTTGGGTCTGTGACCCTAGGCAGAGATAAAGCTCTGAGATCATCCCATTCTCCTTTTTTACTACATAATTATTTCTGCTACAGCAGCACCTTGGAGCCATAATCAAGCTCTGAGACCCCTTGATGCTACAGATCATACAATCACAGAATAAAAAGAGGTCTCTGCTTGACTGCACTGATGCACTGAGTAGTAAAAAGAGAGACATAAGATGGGTAGAGACTGATGCAGAAACAAAATTAAAAGAGAAGTAATACTAGACCACCTGTGACAGCAGTCTGTCTGTGTACATGTTCATGTTTTTGCACTGCAAGGATTAAGTTTTGCAGGCTGGCTTGAATAAGAAGAAAGAAGTAACTTTTCAAACCTTTATGGGGAGCTGCTCTCCAGCAGCTGTGTGGGCGAAGGCTGTGATTGCACTTGCATTTCCCCGTCTTAGCAAAGCACTTGTAGTTTTTCCAAAGTCCTCAGCCATGCTGCTTTGTTGGTTGGTTTCCTTAGCAAAGGGTGTTTGAAAAGCAGAGCTATTTGTAATCTATTTCCTACATTGCAGAACTTGAAGAAAGAAATGTCTCAATTTAAAGTTTCCTTCACATTTAAAAATTTACTACAATTTTGAATTGTCTTTAAACAGCTTAGTATCAGAACACAGAGTGCTGACTCTGTTACACACAAGACAGTGTCTACAGACACAAGCAATGTACTTCAAACTCAAAACTAATTACCTGCATAAAAAAAGCTTTCTTATCTCTGTTTTTCTTGTAAGTATATCTCTGCATACTTTGACAGCTTGTGAATATTATTCTGTTCATAATTACTCTTCCATGCAGTTAAATACAGGAGGTGAACTTTTAAAAGAGAAATAAATTTTTAGATTGACAAAAATGCCCCTCTGGCAAAATTAAAGTTATTTGAATAGAAAACAAGATCACAATACCTCTTGTGAGGTTTTAAAGGTAAATGGACTGAGGAGGATGAGGAATGTTTGGATATTGCTACATTGCTTTCAGAGAACCCACAGAGTGTCCCCAGCCATACTGTGTCATGAATCTCTGCTTTAGTCTGAGTAATCTCAATTATCCAATAGCAGTGCACTGGGGAAGTGAACTTGTCTTCAATATCAAAACAGAGGATAAAAATAATCTCTGCTTTTTCCAGAGCTATTTCTTGCTCTTTATTTCAAGTTGATTGCTTCTATTTTCACTTAAAGACTTTAGTGTCAGCTGTGCTATTTCTAAGTGAAAAATAGCCATGGAAAACTAGATTTGATCTTTACATTTTTAGAAAGATATATAATATTCTTACTCTACTATGGCTTTTAAGTTATATTCTAAGCCTTAGTACAGAAAAATTCTATTATACAACCTGGTGTCATAGTTGTAACTTGAAGCAATTTTCTGCACCAAGTTCTCTCACTAGTGTATTTTCTTCATGCAGTTCTGGAATCTGTTATAATGATGATATTATCTAGGTAGGGTATGCTTCTACTCCTCTCAAATCAGAATCAAGTTAGAAAAAGATCTTGTGGGTTTTCGGCTTATTTCCCAACTAGTTAGATGTCCTGTGCTGTTTCAAAGTAAACTGAATTTTATGTCCCAATGAGGGAGTTAGCACTATCAGGGAAGCTAAACAAGATGACATATTCAGAATCTATTTCAGACTTCTTCTTCCTTCACACCTCTTTTTGTCTAGGGGCTTCCAAATAAGTTAGGGAAACAGGTGGGTGCAAAGCTTATGGAGTAACTATCAAGTGAGTAGGAATCAATCGCTCTCTGTCCCACTGGAAAGATGTGTTCATTGAAGATTTTCATTGATCTTTGATTCTGGAATGTTTCTGTATTTCAATAAGGACCAACAAATATATATATTCACTGAACTGTCCAGTGGTTGCAAGTAAGTGGCAGCTACAACTTTTTTTGGAAGATTTGTAATTCGAAATATCATAGTAAACTGGAGAAGTAGTTACAGTTAGTAGCAGCAGCAGCAGTATTGTAAGTATTACTGCTGAAATTTCTGCTTTATTTTGTCTTTTAAATATGTGCAGAATTCTGTCCTTGGTAGAAATCATCAAATGTGGAGACAGAACTTGAAGACTTACTCTTAACTAGTACTAGTTCCTGAGAAAAAAGATCCTGATGACTGTGAATTATAACTGAATGTGAAATAAAAATCAGAAACTGTTATCAAACTAAACATTGTAGTAATTGGATAAAGGAACATAATTTATAATACATTCAGTGTAACATGTCTATTCTACCTAGTACCACAGTATTAGTAGCATCTGGAGTATTTTGACCCCTTTTGACTATCATATTTAAGAAATGCCTTTAGAAATTTTACAGGAGAGAACAGTGAAACTTATTGCAAATTTTGAAAACATAACCTTAGAGAAGAAGCTGAAAGAAGTGGTTGTTCAGTTTGGTGAATAAAAAAAACTACAGACTGACAGAAGTCTTCCAACATCTCAGTGTTATCTACAAATAAGAAAGGAGCACAACATTTTCTCCCCATTCTGGTTCTGAGGAGGAATAAACAGCAGGCAGCACAATACTAAAAAAGGGCAGATTTAAGAAATTTAATTAAGCACCGAATATAACAGTAGGGACAGTGAAAAATGGAAACAACCCAAAAGTTTAACTGATAGTTTAAATCAATTGGAGAAATATACTGTGGAGGATTTAGAAAGAATTAATTCTGTCATGGAACAGGAGATTGGTCTGGATAAGCTTTACAGAATTCTTTTCACCCATGTTTTCTTTTGTATTCTATTTTGTATGAAAAATTAATGTGACTCTTCAGCATAATATCTGAATTTACTGATACTAACAATGCCAGCATACTGATACAGAGTATCTGAATGTAGATAAGACATATGAGAAGAGAGTAAAAGGTAAAGCTTGGAGAAGGTAACTTTTTTCATTTTGAACAGCAAGTGTTCTTTGAGGAAAATCTGCTTAATTGAATGGCAATTATGAAATCTGATATAATTGAGAAATTTCAGTGTCAGTGAAGAAAAAGAACATATATGCAACTGTTGTAGTGCAAATAGCATTTGTTCACTGTGTGTGTAAAGACTAATTGTAATTTTTGCCTTTGACAAAGACACAAAGTGATTTTTTGCAGTTTGATATTTCTAATAACATCATAATTGCAACTAAATCCAGCATATTGTATTACCACCTGCCAAAGTCTCATGTTTCTCTAACTTGCCTTTTAGCAGTTTTGTTCCAATATTTGCAGTTCAAACATGAATATATGGTAGATATAAAGGTCCAGGTTTTAATAGATGGAGTATGACATGGGTTCTCTAAAAAAATTTAAGGATGAAGAATTTACAGTGGCAATGTATGAGCTCTGTCCAGAACAGGTGTTGTGCACTAAAAGTAGGCTAGTTAGCTTTATCCACTTGTAAAATGTATTGAGAGTGTCATTGGAAGTGTCATTGTACTATACTGTACTGTATAACTATAATGTAAGGTTTGGTCCACATTGCTGCACAATTCTTTAAGGATAAAAATAAGACAAAAATGCTTCAAATTGGGAACTAAGTAGCAGAATGAAAAAAACCCCATAGAACTACATCAAATATGTCAATGAAAAATCATAGAAAATTCTGTGAAAAGAATTATATTGCAATGTTTGTTTGTCCAAAAAATATATGATACTAAAGAGCTGAAAAAACCAGCTTGCACATGCTTACCAACCAGAAGTCGAATCTGTTCTCTAATGCATGGCTTGCTCATGCACTGCTATATTTCATCCTTTCTTCCTTAGCTGATGATATATAGGTGTGTCAGTGAACTAATGAGGTTTTCTTAGAAGAAGCAGAAGGCTTTCTCTTTTAATGAAATAAATAAACAAAACAAATTCATCTGCAAAGCCTATGCCAACCTGAAAATCATTGCAGAACCAAATAAAGACCAAAAATTTTCAGTTATTCTTTTGACTGGACTTTAAAACATTTGTAAGAAGTGAGCAATCTGAAGCCCAGATGGACATAGGCAAGCCTGTATGAGCATGGGCAGAATCCATCCCTATAAATCCCCCAGCTGAAGCCTGTGAATGTTCAGGAGGAAACCATACATCACTTCAGCAATACTCAGTAAAGAAAAAGGGGAAAATAAACTAGCTTTAGACTAAGTCGTACAGATGATCCTTTGGTTTCTCTGGAGGGCTAAAGAAAGAGAGCATGTATTTTAGTTTGTTTGTTGATATTAGAACTCCCCAGTGGCGTTCCATCAACACTTTCCCAGTTTGCATCTTCTGCAGGAGTTTCACACAAGTGTCAACCCCAAGCTTTGGAAACAGGTGTAAAGAAGGGAAGACAAATAAATTCTTGAGGAATAGTGGGCTGCTGTCCCATTTTGTTTCTAAATAGGGTCTTACTGAATTTTTTTATGCTCTTTCAGTTCCTTTGCTACAGGAATAGATCAAATCACTTGACACTGCTTTGCTGATGATTAACTAAATCAGATTAGAATTCTTAGGGTTTTGTTGTTATGTTGGGTGGATTTATTAGTATTTAGTGCATATTACTGTTTATTTCCTGCAGGTAGAAACTAGCAGTTCGACTCATTAACCCAAGGGGAGGAGAAAATAAAAAAATGTAAAAAAATCTCTGTGGTAAGGTCAGTGAGTGAGTTAGGAAATTTTACTCTAATGGAAATAATTGCATTCAAAGAAAACATACCCATGCTCTTAGAGAATGGGATGTGTTTTGTGTCTTGAAGCATCAAATAGAACATATGAAGTCAATATGCAGGTAAGGGAAAATGTTAAACGGAAACAACTTCCTTTAGAGCTAGCCTAGCTTCAGGTTTTCTTGGATGGTGGATTTTCTTTCAGAGTATTATAGACAATCCTAGAGACTGGAAAAATTCTCCTTGATTATCTCTTCTCCGTAAAACCTGGTACCAACCCTACCTCTTATTGAGGAAATCAGGTCCACATGGTTTTAGCTGAATCTGCTCCACTTCAGAAGTTAGGTCAAAAAGCAACAAATATCCTAAAATACTACATTTTCATATGCATCACCAAAGGAATTAAAGAGATGATAATTTGCTATCGAGATGTCACAAGAATGGCAACAGCATTTTATTAGAGACACTAGAATAGAATGAAAGAAAAAGATTATGGTATGCTAGATAGTAATTTCTTTTTTGTTCTTAATACAAAAGAAGAAAGTGTATTTTGTGGTTCAAATTTTAAAATTTGCTTGTGTAGAAACGTGATTACAATTGTCATTGAAATTTGGTAAGAAATGAAAAAAAAAACAACAACAAAACAACAAACAAAACAACAAACAAACAAACACCACCAAAAAACCCCAAAAACAAACAAACAGAAAACAGAAATCATATAGTTTATTATGCTTACTTGATCCATAAGTGGAAAGATAATATTTTAAAAGGTCAATCATTAATTAAAAATTTCTAATTCTTGTCTTAGGTAAACTGTTGAAAACTTCATTGCTGCCTCTTATACTGATACCCCTGTTTCTAATATAGCATCAAGTTTCAGCCTTTGGGTTTTGTAAATTCTAATGGCCTTTGAAGACCCTTTCTCTGTCAACAATCCAGGAAATTTAATACAGCTCTAGCATTTGAAATACCAGTTCTGTAGAACCACTTTTGCCTGCTTAATTTCAGTGTGTAGCCATTCAGTAGTAGATACGTTGGGGGTGTTCCCCTTGCATGTACTTGAGAACATACTTACATGACTGTTCCTAAGCTTCTGGAATATTGCTCAAATATCTAAAGACAACCACACGTGCAAATGTGTTGACTTTGTGATAACTGGATTCCATAGAATATGGAGAACTTCAGAGATCATATGGACAGAAGTTGTACACTTAATCATGAAAGATCTGATTTACACACAATTAACTATAAAAAATAAAATTATGCCAAAAAGTATTATTTTCAGATATAGAATGACTGTATATTTTCTAACTACATTTAAAAAGAAAATATTTCTAAATTTTTTTTTTGCTTTGCTGATTCTTGCTTTTATTTTCAGCTAATTAAAACATGACCAATGGTTATAAAACAGTATGGCAATAAGGCCATTTCCACTAAGGAAATGACTCATAAAAATTAAGGGAAATTAAACAATGAAAACCCCTATGATAGTTTTTCTGGTTTTCTACTCAAAGAGAGAGAACCTGAATATGTGAATTAAGTACATAACATGTAATATCACCAAGGTAGTAAGGTATGTATTTTAAGTCTCTTACTTCCTGGAAAGAATGCACGCTTTCTCTTTTCCTGTGCAGGCACTTATACTTGTATCAAGCTAGAATGATGGTGCAAAAGTAGAGACAGAAATTTCAGAGATTTCTAAAATGATACCATGAAGTGCAATAATAAGGATCAATGATGATAATCTCTTGGTCAGAGCTGAGCCAGAAGGGAACCCTGCCTATAGGCAGTCACATTTAGGGTGAGTGTAAGGCTGCTGCTCAGGGCTCTGTGGTAACAGGGCAGAGGGGAGTCGGTGACACAGTGTGGCAATTTTGCCACCCTCTGTAGCTGTCTCGTTTTGCACTGGGAACCCGTCTGGCTTTTAGAGAAATAGGATGGAAGGAAGGAACAGAGGAAAGAGTACCTATTTCTCTCTTGGGGACCATGCCTTACCAATATCTGGACCACAGACAAAATTACCAAGGATATACATCTTCCTGATATTGTCTTGACCCAGAAAGCCACGAAATCACTCTCTTACTTCATTGTGATATAATGTATAAATGAGATTAAGATATAGTTCAAAGGAGATACTGTAATTAGCATGAAATAAAATTACATTAGAGACAAATAAGAAATCTTAGTAATTAGCTATCATTTCCTTAAGTGTTGTTTGCTGATACTTAAATGAGCAAGGAGAAAAACTGTGCAGAGGACGGATGCAGGAAATGGTGGCAACTGAAATACCTGGTAATGGAATTTCTCCCTATTTAATTAATATGCTCTGTAGTGTCAAAAGAGCTACTGTTTTTCACTGATAAACACAGAGCTAGGTTATAAATCAGGAGTGACAGATAACAGTATTTATTCAAGAAATGTCCCAAGAAATCTAGTTGGAGCTAAAGAGATATGAGAATGCCTAGGGAGGAGAGTTAAGAAGTGAATATAATGCTGAAAAAAGTAATTTTTTTTTCTATTTTCCAAGAATGTTTCACATTTCAAATCATATAATTGATAAATCACTATAAACAAAAGGCACTTTCAGGAAAATAATTACTTGGATCCAGTATTTATTGTAATAGAGATCTGTACCAACGTTTTCAGAGCAAGTAGTAAATTTTACTAGCTGGGTAAGCAGTTTAATTCTTTCAAGTCCTACATACTCTAGAAATGCAAATCAGTGATGGAGAACATGGTGATTCAGAACCCTATTCCATTTAAAGGCATGCAAGAACTAGGAAGCCTTAAGGTACTATGCAATAATTACTGTGTTTTTGAAATGGAAAGTAAAAAACTGTTTTTGGAGGTAAAGAACCAAATCCCTAAGGGTTCTCTCCATTTGTCTTCTTGAACAGCAGAAAACATCTGGACTTTACTTGTCTGGAATATTAGAAATAAAAATGCTGGATGAAAGAGAAAATCAGAGACCAGAAGTTCCAGGAATGTAGCCAATTTTGTATTATAGTCAAAGGTTGTGTAGCTGATTCAAAGACTAGTGTGCCTCTAGGACATTTTTCCAAACAGAAACACTAGGGAAATTAGCAGGAATTAGCTGAAGGTGTGAAGTTAGACTGCAATACATTACATCTGCATGGCCATTCTTTTTCAGGACCATGGCCTTGAGTTATTTTAGACTAGTGAACCTTTGTGTGAAATAAACAGCACAAGAATTGGATAATACAGTTCAGTTCACACTTTCAGCTAGTCCATTTTAACTTCCCTAAATGTCCTTTTGCAGATTAGTCCAAATTCTTGGTCAGTGATATCATTATGTCATGCAGGAGAGCAAGGAAGAAAAGGCAACAAATCCAGCTAAAAATGTTCAAGGTTTAGTAGGGAACAAACTAAAGTCTGTAAAGGTGTTGAAGATTTGACAATATCAACATGTTTCCCCACTTTATGCATTAAAAATGAAAACAAAAATCCCCCAAGCCCCATGTAATTGATAAGTGTATAAGAATTTATTGCCTCTCAGGGCTTTAGTGTCCTTTACTAAAGAAACTAAAGCACAGTATCACAAAACGAATCCTGAGTCATTGACTGAGGTGTGGTGTACTGCTATTGTTTCTTCTCGTGGGGTGCTGGACTCACTTCCAAACATGTCTCATTGTAGCAGTCAGTTCAGAGAGCTCAGTTAATTTTATTCCAAAGAAGTGACTCCAATCACTCCTTCATTGAGCATGAAAATATCATATATAATATAATATTTTTTTCAAAGAAATACATGTGGGTTTTCTGCTGTCTAATCTTCTTAAGCTCTTTCCAAAGTCTGTTGACTATTTTGATTTTTTTTAAATTACTGGTTACTACGATACCAGTTATTTTAAATTATCATTTTTTTTTACCAGAAAAGATAAACTATTTGCAATAGTAGACTTAGTGTTTGGATTTTACATTTTCAAGAATATGCTATATCGTACTGCAGAAGCTATGAGCCCATTAGGCAATTTCCCTTAAGTAGCTTTATGGAAATATTTTCTGTAATCCTTTTTTTCAAGGGAATTTAAAGCTGCTAATCACTCTGAAAAATTAATACAATTAGAAAATAAATGCTGCAGTCAGTAGTGTTTCCAGCAAAAAAATATGATCAAGACATCTAAAAGTCATCTGCTAGCAAAGTGCCTATTCAATATTTTAAAATACCTATAAATAACTTGTGATTTGGTCTTGTGAAGATTAGGAGGACACATTTTAATTTTTTATTTGTTTTTAATGATGGAAGTTAAATTTGTATTTGAAAAACAACAGAAACCGAGGTAAAGTTTCTGAATAAATTGACACAACCCATGTTTGTAAAAGTTTATTAATTACTCTTTGTTTGAATTTGCACTCTAGGTATGGAACATACAATGTTTCTCAGTCACCTAACCATTGCATTCATATTGGCCGGGGGTTGAGGCAAGGGCCAGTAGGCCAAAACTGGACATCTAATTGAGCACGTGCCTCTTCACCAGATTTATTCTTCAGGTGGGAAACTAACAGGACCCTTGTAAATCCTGTCCCAGATTACTGAATAGATATTGTTGCTAAGAAATACTGTGCTTCAGCTTCTCCTCTGAGAGATGCTTCATCATTTTTCAGGTTTCCTAACTCTCATATGGAAGGAGATCCCTTATCTTTCCTGGTTGATGCAGTAGTAGTAGTCAGAGGAGAGCTGTTGGTATTCCCATCCTCCTACTGCAAAAGTTTTGCTCTCTTGTTTTTACCATTTTCTTAAGGATCTTAAGATCATATTGTTTATGTATTAATGCATTTTCTTTATTATTTTCTTTATTATAATCTTCACTCTATGGTATTTTCTCCCAGAACTGTTGAACCACTCACTTTCTTTAGTGAGTCATTTGTTGTACAAGTAAATAATATTTAATGGATGAATTCAATGTTAAAAAAAAAATTCAAAAAAGCTTCTTTTAAAATAATTAAACAGCCTGTAATTTTCTAAACAGTGCTAAGCCATCAGTGCAATCACGATCATGGAAAATTTATTGTTTGGGTCTCCTAGAAGCAGACATTTAAAACTACTTTGCTCTCCTCTACATACATTCCACCTTTTTTATTTCAAAGTTTCTGTAAATGTGTCCATATATTCAAGCTATTGTAAACTCACATGTAAAGGTATTTCAACAGTTTTTGGTTTTTCTCCTGCATATGAGGGGGGTAACAGAGCACACTAGGTTCTTAATAACCATACTTCTAGAAATTCTGCATATTTCTTTTTTCTATTTTTTTTTGTGTGTGTGTGTTTTTGTTTTTGTTTTTTTTTTTAAGTCTTCCATGATATTTGAAAGACCGTGTGCCTTTCACATTGCAAAATCAAATTCCTGAAGTGTAAGGAGACATAGGAAATGATGAATACATCAAAGTGAACACAGTCTCTATGTCTTCATTTGTGCCATTATTAATGCTTCAGAAAAACATCCAGATTATTTTTTTTAACAGGGAGACAATTTCTTTTTTGGTATATGACCATATTCCATTGGTCCCTAAATTTGTATTTCAGTTTAGTTTAGATAGTGGGGGCATGATCATACCACTTCCAAAGAACAGTAACAGTCCTTAGAGAAACCTAAAGGAAGATCTATTCAACTAATAGATGTTTTGGTTCAGTGGATGATCCAGTTGATTTGAGGTTCCTTTTCAGGTTGAGTGGGAATACTTGCTTTTATTTGTGTAATTTCTAATACACTTCAGGTGTTAAAAGCCGTTTAGAAACAAAAACATATTTAAGTTGAAATACTTCCTATTGAAAATATCAAATGAAAAAATATTTTGAACTCTATTGGCTTGTTTGGTTTTTGTGGGTTGTTTTGTTTTGTTGGTTTTTGTTTGTTTGTTTGTTTGTTTTCCTTCCCTTCCCCCTTATTTTTATTTTTTTTTTTTTAATTTGGCTTTGAATTTGCTGAAACTGTAGCCAAATTCAGGAAACTGCTCTTCTTAGAAAAGTTTTTAATTCCAAGAGATTTTGCTCAGGTCTATCTAAAACTGCTTCTAGAGTTCAAAGTTAGTTGAGTGAATCACCCAAAAACTAAAAATTGAAAAGTATTTGTTTCCCTCCATTATGAATTCAGTGACATACATAATATCATGTATTACTGAAATGGATATATAACGATGTACTCCTAAAAAATGCTGGCATTATCCCATTTTGCAACATGCACTTTTTTTCCTATTGTTTTCCTATTTTTGTACTGTAATTCTCTGTAGTCAAGAACAGTAAGTCAAACTATTTTTTCCCAAGTTCACAATGTGATTTTTATCATCTAACTCTTTCTTACAGCCAAGAAATGCCTATGAGTAAGTGCTAAATGTTCAGCATTTCAGAAAGAAAATATTTTCATTGAAGCAGATGCTTCAGGAGCCTAAAACATTTCCTGAAAGTGTTGCTACTCCCCACAGGATAAATAAAAGCTTTACAAATCAACTATTTCTTTGAAATGAACATGACTACCAGAATTTTCTGTGCAACACTATAAAATAAAATTACCTTCTATTTTAAATGAGTAATCAGGGTACAGAGGGGATTTATTCCTCCAAACTAAGTTAAAATCATAAAAATTGCTCCAATGTTTATTAGCCTGTTTATGTAACGTCTGATGAATTGCTTCCAACACATCAACCTTCCTACAATGGCTTTGATATTTATTTCATAAGTGCAGGGTTTTTTTCAATTTCATAAGTGTCTGAGGAAGTACTGGAGGGTGAGGCCCTACCAGTAACATTTAGAAACTTGAAATGGAACCTATGAACTAATTCTTCACTGCAATGGCATTAATTGTACATCACATTCTTGTGACGTATTACTGTCATTAATTTCTGCCATGGGTGCTAAGTACTTATGAGTTGCAACCCATTAAAACAAAGTGCCTTTCACAGAAATATATGATATTTAATAAACGGAAAAACGAGTGCTCTTTTTTTTTTTTTTAATAGAATTAAGCATAAATGATGCAAAATATAAAAAATTAAATGGAAGCTCAAATTACAAAGTAGTGAGCAAAAACACATTATTATGTAAAAAGAAAAAGGCTTAGAATATAAAGGCAATAAGGAAATATAAGTTTTTTCACTGTTTACTTTGGTAGTTTCACTGAAACTGTTCCCCTGTGATATATCTAGTGATACTCTACCAGATACATTACATTAGTTACCTTTTACAACCCCTCAAAAATACTTGTAGTAAACACATTAAAATATAAGAAACAGCTCTCTTATAAACTGAAATACTTCACTGTCACCACTGTAATTCAGTGACTGGATTCAGACTCCTTTCTTTGTAGATGCCTTAGTTTAAATGAGAAAGGCCATAAAGGCAACAGCCTTGAACTGTGAATAAAAATTTTGTAGCTACTGGAATTGCATTGCTGCATGTTATGATTCTGTTATATTAGAGACCAACAAAAAACAGCTTATACAGAGGTTTGAGTGTAAGCTTCTGGTTTACCCTGGAAAACCTGCAGATGTTTCTCTCCCCTTTTTCCTCCCCACCATTTCCCCCCTTTTTTTTTTTTTCCTCTCTTTTTGATTTGTATTCTCTCAAACTTATTTGTAAAGGATGCTAAAGCCAATTGTAAAAGCAAAAGAAGAATTTTCTGCTTGGACTGTTCTAGGGTCAGTGTAGAAGCACATTAATTGTAAGCTAACAATCCTAGTCCTCAGTCATCTGGGGCCTTATCCAAAGCTTGCTGACGTCAATGAGAACCTTTCCACTGCCTCCATTTTGGCTCAGGTCCTAAATTTCTGTGGCAAAATATAATGCTGTGAATTAAGCTGTCACAAAAAAATGTACTGCAACTCTTCAAATCTCAAAATAGCAGAATGTGTACAGAATTCACAGTAAGAATTGTATTGCTATTCTGAGATGATCAAGCAGAAAGAATACTGCTGCTTTTACCTCCAAATTATTGGTTTTCCTCTATAGAATAAAATAACATATCTCAATCACATATATTCTGTATAGGGAGAAGAAATTCACTTAAAAACTGTTCCATGATGCTGCTTCTTAAGAAATTCTAATGAGATTAGGAACGCAGAAAGGGTGATGAAATTACTTTTGTGCTTCTCAATAGTAAATTCAGTAGAGGAATTAAACTAAATACTTCTCTGTTCAGTTGCCATAGAGTCATTTCACAAAAGTAACATGAAATTCTTCCCTCACTGTTTCTGAGTAAAATGATTCATGCAGTCAAAGAATTTAAGAATAGCATGGATTATTAGGAGTTTAGCTTTCTGAACACTATACTGTTTTGTATAGAAATTCCTGCTTATAGCTTTTTTGTTCATGGGAACTTTTCAATGACTCATCTAGACCTGTGTTCAGAGTAACAATGCTCAGTGAATTAGCTTGATACTTGCAATGTAACATAACTTTGCTGTTGCATCAGCAACTATTAATTAATAGTAATTGTTCTATATTAAAAGATGAAACAGGGATACACTGAAAAGGTCATGAAAGATAATTACACCTCAGATAATATATATAATGATAACTTGTTAATGTTTTAACATGAAGCTTACAAAAATGTAACCTGTTCAGCTCACTCCATGACTACACATATATTGTACATATCTGCTTTCAGGAAAGACAGCACAGCTATTCATTGGGCAATGAATCATTGTGGGGTGAAAAGATTTTAGGTGAGATGTTCTTGTATGACATTATGGTAGTTTTGAAATACCTGTACTTAAATAGTATTTGCCAATGGCTATAGGGTTTGTCACATTTCTTTGCCCTTTGTAATTGTTGCCTTTTGGAGTCAATAAGTAATGAAAGCACAATACTTACCATCATTAAGAAACTTGCAATCCTCTGGCCTGGTCAAGAATGATTTCAAGAACTTCAAGAATTGGTTTATCCACAGGAATGTTATTTAACATAATTTAGAAAACTGGGGAGGATAGCACTGAAAATATGCAATGTTGCACAATGGATTTGGGGGGAGAAACAAGGATGGGCTCTCAAAATTCTGCATGATTTGGTAATCTGACACAAGGCTCACTTTTTCTACCAAGAGAGACAAGTGGGGTGAAAAAACTAAACACTTCACACTATAACCTGGCATCATTCTGCACACAAGCTGTGAATCACAGGCCACTATATAAACCATTTTTAATTAAAGTTCATTATTCTTCAGTCATTCTACAGTGCAAAAAACTATTGTTTCAGATCATGATTCACTCACTTACTACATGATGGTAAACAAAAAATGCAAGGCTTGGTAAAAAGTTCAATAATATCAATTAAAGAGACACATTCTCCTGAGAAAATATATTTCCTGTGAATATTCCTTCTTTGTTGTTTTGGTTGGTTTTTTTTAACCCCCTTCTATTTTCGGGAGTAGGGTTTTTCACAAGACTATTCATTCACAAGCTCTGTGAGCTATATATAGCAGAATTTACTGCTACAATAACACCTCAGCAAGCACTTTTCTCTTTGCACATCTAAGCCTGTCTAGACCATTTTAGGCTACAAATAGCTCTTCTGCAGCTGTTAAATGTGACCATGACCAGTTTGTCTCTCACATACTCTTGGCTCGGAAGCGCAAATTCTTCTCTTTCTACAGAATTTCCCTGAGATAGCAGACATCAGTACATTTGAAATAGGGACACAGTGTCTCAGAGAAGGATGCCACAAATAACGTAGAAAAGGGATTATGGATAATGAACTTTGCTTCCATAAAATAGTGCAAAATAATAGCCCATAATAATAACTCATGTATCTAATGGGAACAATGTAAATACAGGTTTATGGCTTTCAGACAAGGCCCAGAAATACTTCAGCATCTGTGGTTCCACAAAAGTCTGTTTTCAAAAATAATATCTTTTAGTATGTTTTCATTGTGTCAGTAAAAAATTTTAAGGATCCAATCTGGTGCAATAAAAAAGTAAAAAAAAAAATCTAATACAGAAGTATTTCTTTACATAAGAACGTTGATCATTTTGTAAAACAAACAAACAAAAGCCCTTCAAAAAAACCAGAAGAGTAATCAGTTTACAGGGCAGGCATTTGGTTGTGTCAATTATATTAGAAAACTATATGATTAATTGTTTTTGTTGGAGTTTTTCTGCTTATTCTCAATTTATGTGAGAAAACCAAGCTCTAAAACTAAGATTTAAAATTAAGTTATTTCAAATTGAAATGAAAAAGTGCTTTTTAAATGATGGCTTAATGGTACTGAAAACTCATAAGCATCAAGGCCTTTTCCCCTTGGAGAAGATGAACTCAAACTGCTGCTGAATTCACTCTGTTTCTAACCAGCACAAGGACATTGGCTTTTGTTTATTTAATCCTGATTTAGGTGTTTATATCCAAGATTATGGTCATGACCTTAATAATTAGAACTGCAGGTAAATCTAAAGCTTTAATGTGAAAAGTAAACACTAACAATTCAAACCACAGATATCACAATTTTAGATTATATAGATATGGAGTGTGTTTGTGAATCTATGGAAATCATATATAACAAGCCTCAACTTTTAAAGTAAAATACGCAGCATTGGGGGTACAGTATATTTATTTGCATTCCCAGGCTCTGTGAGTCAAACTACAGGAAAATCACTGCTGATTTTTTGAGGGCTTTTTGTTTTCAAGCTAGCTACTAGCATACAAAATCAACTCTTGATTGCTTGAGTTGATATTCCATTTGTGTTTAATCTTTCACTGAACAGCAGTATACATGCAAGGTAATGTGGGGAAAGCACTTCAGTGATTTATTCTCTGTTCTGAAATGTGACATTAAAAAAGCATTACAGAAAACATTTGCTTATATTGTGGAATGATAGAGTGATTTTAAAATCACAACTCTTTTGGAGAAAATAGCAGTATTGTATATGTCAATGATGCTTTTATTCCCAAAGAACTAAATATAAGAACATTATTTTCACTCTAGTGAATTTTAATCTTACTATGAACTCAATTTTATAAACCGTGATATAAATCTTTGATGAACATTCTTGATAGGTAAGATTAGCATCACCCTGGATTTTTTTTTTTGGTATGATGTGGGATGAACTGATGGAATAAAACTCACCTCCATTTTAATATGGGATATTCTATATTAGCAGCTTTATAATTTTTAGTTGCAGACTGTCTAGTGATCTGACTGAATATCAGAATCACAGAACAGTCTGAGCTAGAAGGGACCCACAAGGATCATCATGTTCAACTCATAAAACATCAGTGAGGGTCTTTAGCATTTACATCCAAGACCAATAGCCCAGTTAGGATGATAGTTTGGATATGACATTAGAATGTAATTTTGATGGTATTTTGAGCATTACACCAAAAATCTCTCTGTGGATTTTAAGCAAACTTCTTTTTAAACAAATTTTTTCCTTCTCCTGAGATTTCTTTTAAAATAAATTCTGAAGTCTTGTTTCAAAATTTAGTTACTGTTCAAGATCTGAAAGGATGGTGTCCTGAGAAACCTTTTTTTATCTAATTGAAAACTGTTAGTAAAGACCAGGTTTCTGTAAAACAAAATAATTCTTATACAGAAACATTTTCTTTTTTATTAATTAAATTGGAGAGTCACCAGGGGATGGGAGATTCATATGAGCCGAAAATAACTAGATAGATTTTAGAAAGAACTTCAAGAGCTACTGTGGGAAGGAAGAAAATAAGTAAAATACTGTATCTTTGCAATCAGGAGTTAAACCTGAATCAAGAATAAATTTAAAATACTCTTGTGGTGCAAATCAAATGTTTCACACAACATGTCAAACACTACAAGACAGATCATGATGGAAGTGAAAAGCTCAGTGTGTCCTGAGTCATCCAGGCTCTTGTCAAGATCCTGAAGTCGTGAAACACGGCAACAGCTGAACTTTGGTGCAGGGGGCTTGTTTGCCGCTGTCCGTGGTGCTGTTGGACAGCGGCTGAATATGTCAGCTGGGGCAATGGTAATTGTCACTGTTATCGACTGTCGTTCTCATTTTAATATATTATGAGACTATGATCTTCAAAAACATCGTATATTCCCATCACAATATGTCATTCCCTTCCTCTTAATTCTTTTGTCTCAAACGTACTGTCAGACACAGAATTAATTTATATATCTTCAAAATAGTGGTTTTTGTTTGTTTTGGGGGTTTTTTTTTTTTGTTTTGTTTTTTGTTTTTTTTTTTTTTTTTTTAATGTAAATGTCTAAGTTTTCAATGAAAATGTTTTTAGGAGTAGCTATTAAAACCAAATTTATGACTTAACAAATGTTATAGTCTTTATAAAAGACTATAGGATATTATAGGATATAGGATATAAAAGACATAGGAAATTCCTCTGGAACAACAATCAAATGCCTTTGAAAGAGAAGGCAAGAAGAGGTGAAAGGTGTGTGGTTGGAAGGGAGTTAAGCGAATGGAGACTGGAAAGAGGCAGACACACTCAGAAGTAAGCATAAGGAAGAGGGGAAAAGAAAATATAAGATAAAAACAGAGGTGACAACAGAATAATGAAATTCTAGTGTAATAAAACAGAAAACAAGAGAGTGCACTCCTGTGCCTAAGTACCAAATTCAAGTACCAAATTCTGTTAGTTCTATTTTTTTCCAGTAGCACCAATCTCAGTATCTCTTCACCCGTATCACCTGTCCATAGTAAATCTCTGTGCTGTGTTTTGCTTGATACTTCTGTCCCTTTTGATTTTCTTCCTAGTCCTTTCTGCCTTTCTATTGCCCTAAGACAGGTTAGCTCTTCATCAGAACTTCTTGCATGTGACAAATGCAGTTATGTAAACACTAGACTTTCACTGAGTTTGGGCATGTTGGTTATATACACCAGTCACCATTCTGACAGTAATGAAACAGATGAGGGCTCATGTTCAGCATGAAGCACGTTCAGAGTGAAACACTCCACAGTGTAATGGGTATGTTGTCCAGAAAGCCTGCTATGTAGTGCTCTTGGGAATTCTTTCTTGCCACCCATCTGTTTTGTTTTGCCAAGATGATGGTTGTAGTAAGTTTCTTCTGCAGTAATTTCCTTCTAAGGAAAAAGAAGGATTTTTTTTCCTTCTAAAAAATCTTTCCTTTTCTGTGAGAAAGATACCAAACCTTTCAGCTGAGTGATTTTCCCAAACCCAATCAGATAATGAGTCTTCAGTACAAGCTTGTGCTGATTTGTCCAGCCTACAGACAAGTTCATGACTGTTGGAGATTACTCATGTATATATTTTTCTTTCTAAAATGTGTCATTATTTCATTTTGGATTCTTAAAATATAGCTTACTGATTTGACTGCTGAAACCCAATTTTATACCCTTAGTGATCCTCACTGTCTTATATCAATGAGCACTATCAGTAACAGCTTATTTCTTTTTCCCACTAGCGTAATTTGATGGTTTGTGTCTTCTGAATGCAAATCTTGTTGGCCTAATGTTCTCTTTTAGTTTTTTAGAAGCAAATAATTCAGAATGTGAAACATTAGGAGGCTTGAGGTTAGGTACATGCCACATTTATAAGATCTACTTTTCCTTTGGAACAGCTCAATTTTTATTAGATTTTGTGAAGCACTTGAAGCCATTTGAGCCCTACATAACACAGCTGCACAGTACCTATAAAATCAGAAGATAAATGGGACTGGTTGCAAATACTGCAAATTACATTCTGATATAAAATTGATCTCTCTAAAATTAAATTATTAGGATCTTGTAACCTTTCAAATGTTTACAAGGATATGTAGAACAATAGGTTGTTTGAAAATAGTACATTATTGAAAAATGTATTTCTACCATTCCTTACTTGAAACCAGATCTAAAGACTTGCCTTAATATCTCACCAGTAATAAATTCAGGGTTATTTTGAAATGTTTATATATATTACTGATTTGAATATTTGCAAGATGCTAGGTTATTTATATTTTGTTTACTGTGAGAGCAGAATAGCTCAGAATTTGTGGATGCTTTGTGCTCCATTGAACTCTATTGCTTTGTACACTATGTAATTGTGACATGAATCAAGAAGTGAAGTGTGACATTAATAAAAATTTGTTACTCTAGTGTCCATTTTGTATTGCAGTGTTTGGTCTCAGAGGTTCTCATTATAGAAACTGTACAAAATCTCTGTTTTCCCCGTTGTTCAGTCTTCTAAAACTCTTAATTTTGAAGAAAAGATGCTAAACAAAAGTGAGAGTGCTTAGACCTTTTTTTGAGACTAGCTAGCCCAGATAGTAGCTAGTTCTGAGTTATGGCAGCTTCCTAAATGTCAAGGTCAATGCTTGAAGTACAAAAAGAAAGCTGTTAAACATTTTACATTCAAAAGACAGACATACCTGACATATTTGACAGAATCAGAGGGTAGCAAATGTGATGAAAAACTGTGTCTGAGAAAGTAAAAGATACCATGGAGTTTACCTTCATTTCTTCACAAGGAAACATAATTTGGGAGCATTTCATATATTAAAAATGTTAAAGCAATGTTGAATTTTGCATTATCACTTTCTTCTCAGGACAATTACTTACGTACAAGGACACGAACTTTGCTGAAACTCAGCAAAATGACAATATTATTAAGGACTGAATTCTCACACATTTTCCTTCCTGAGATTATTTGTTGATTCAGCGAAACTACTATGTTGGGGTTTTTTTTTCACTTTCCAGAAGACAACCCACACAGAGGTTATCTGTCACTCATTTACCAAATGTTTCCAGAGGACGACACAAGTATAATACTATTTGTTGGTTCACTCTCTGACAGTGAGAGGGCTGGGTTAAGAGGTGACAAGGCAAAACTGTGTAGAACATCAGAAATGGTAAAAGAATAAATATAAATGGTATTTGAATCTAGGCAAAGTAGCCTGCAGTGAGGTTGAAGTCATCATACTCCTAGTTGTCTTGCCTGATGAAGCTGTCCTTGCCAACATGTTGCTTTCAAACTAGCCTGGCATTTCAGCATAGAGAGGAATATCATAGAAAAAGTGAATTTGTCCAGTGCAGACAAATTGGTTATGATCAGGTAAGATAAGAAGGAAAAATGTGAAAAGGGAGAGAGGAAGTTGCTGAAACAAAACAAAAAAAATAGAAAACTAGAAAAATAGAAACTAGAAATTTGACTGGGCTATAATTGATGGCTATTCTAAGGGAACATTAGTTTCAATAATAACTGTCAGAAACCTTTAGTGTGCCTAGGTAGCTCAAATCTGAAATTGCAACTGAAGCTGAAGAAAAATTGAATGTGGCTTGAGCACATATTTCAAGAGGAATGTTTCCTCCCATTAAGGTGCCACCAGATCTGCCCCACATTAGCTCTAATTCCTTCATATGAAATACCTGAATTATTTTCATTCTCAGCCACTCGACAGCACTTCTGTGAGGCAGGCAAAAAGAAGAAAATACATTTTCAAGTGAAAAGTCTTCACACTGAAGGCAGCAGTAATTTTGCATTCTTTTCAGTGGAGCCAACTATGAATTGATCCTTTTCCTTAGTTTGTACAGAGAAGAAAAACTAGGATTTTGAGCATTAAAATTAAAAAATCACTGGTACATGTAACCAATATGAAGAATTCCAGCTGCTTTTGTGATGACTAGGTGATTGAGCATAACAGGTCTTTAATGTAAAGATAGACAGGGTCATTATCCCATTCCCATATTCCCTTGCATGGAAAATGGTGGCTGCTGACCATCAGAAACTGTTATGATTTTACATGAGCTGATCTTCTAACTGCAGGGTTTTTTTTTCTTTCCAGTGTATTATCCTGTTTTATCAACAGTGAAGTTGTGCTCTGCAATGATTTAATGTTTCCTCCCATAAGAGTATATGGACAGATACATAATTTTTGTCAGTCCTACTTTGCATTTCAGTCATAATTCAATACAAATAAGAAATTTATGCCTTTAATGTGAATTTTTACATGTTCAAAATTGAAGAATCAGTAAATTTTATCATTCATCAAATATCAAGTCTTAGAAAAGGATTACAAAGATGCTTAATGCATAATGACTCTTTAATTGAATGATCAATGTCCTTTATGGTTTATTGATTTTTTTTTTTGAGTATGTTTGTGTTGGTTTGAGCATTTCTGGGTAGCAAGGAGAGTTTTACATATGTTTTAAGGTAAAAGAGACATTGCAATATCACATCAGAATTCCAGAGAGAATGTATACTTAACTATTTATTTTATTCACCATATTCATACCCATATATCTGTTTGACAACAAAAATATATTCCTGCTTGACAGTAAAACAGAATATATTAATTTGCATACTTGATGGAATTTTTTTTAAACTTAAAAAACCATGCAGTCTGTTTTCTAGCTCAGCAGATGTCCTGTGCATGTAGTATAAACAAGGAAGACAAGTATATTTTTTCAAGTTTAACTTAATCATTGTTTCTTCTGCAGAGATTAGTTTTTGTTCATACTCAAAACCAAAGGTGACATAACTATGCTTCCTGTATTTTCTTCAATACACAAAAAAATTGTTAAATCTTCAGTAAAGAAATCTTTCTAGTAAAGAGAATTTTTGCAAATATAACCCAATATAAGCGAACATCTAAAGAACTGTAGAAGCATTTCAGTCAGGAGCTAATTTCAGCCTTCTTCTAAAACTGCAACAATGTGGGAGGAGAAAATTACTTATGAAATAATAATATATTTATGTGTAAATAATATGCTTTTATTATCTCTTATTTTTCCTAGTTAGGAAGCACGATCCTCAGAATGTTATCAAACTGATGATGCCTCATTAGCAAAGCAGGGTTGTAGGAAAAACTTTAAACATTATCTCTACCTTATCTTCCCACTGTGAAAGGGCTTAGAAATTGGCTGATTTTCAAGAGACTCTTAAGCAAAATACAGATGAGGAAGCAATTACTGAGCAAGTAACTTCTCCTGAACTATGCTACTTTGAGTGGCAGAAGTGCCCTTGTTACAACAGAAGACAAGAGATCTGTAATGCAGAAGGTCTCTAAAATATGTCTGTAGCACAATATTCATAACAAATTTTACAATGCCTGGGTAAATGATCTACCTAACTACATTTCTTTTATCCATCCTAGAAGTCTCATTATTTCCTTCTGTTCTCCCATCTGTCTCTGCCCATCTGTTTTCTCTTATGATTGGCCTGTGAGGTCTTTGGGGCAGGGGTTGTTTTTTATGTGCACTATCTAAGGGGATCCTGCTTTGCAACTAGGAATGATAAGCAAAACAGTAAAATAAATATTTTATGACTAAACTTGCATATGTAAGAAATGGAACTATTTGTAAGTTAGAAACACTTGGACACCTGAAGACTTCAGATTTTGAGCTAATTAGAGAATCCTTTTTTTTAGCATAGAGATAAATTCTGATACCTATTTAACCTGTGTGTTAATAGCACATGTAGTTTTATTTATGACAGAAGCATACAATTCATAATTTCAGGATTTGCATTATCAGTGCCACCTACCTCTTTGTATGTATGCTAATTTGTAGGTCCAATAACAATACTCCTAAACTGTCTAGTTAGAAACTCACATTTCCCTGCACAGGAGTTTCAAACATAATTTCTCTAAAATTTCAGTAATATCAAAGATGCCAGAGGAAAGTTTAAAGGTTCATAATGGAAGCAAGAACAGTTGGAGTTTTGAGTTTGTGACAGAGACAAACTTGTAGATATATTCAAAGCCTGACTAATAGAAAACCGGATTGTGGGACAGTAATCAAGAGGCCTTGGTCCAAAGCAAAGTTGTTGTTGGCTGGACTTCGTGAACGAAGATTTTTGGGATAAGCCTGCGTAATGGATTTTTTAGGTGAGGCACAGTGTGTGCGGAACCCACAGCAAAGTAATTTTGCTTTGTTTATCCTTTAGTGCAAGGTATTTATAAAGAGCCAAATTACCTCACTTTCGGTTTAGCCTGGGCACTTCAATAGGAACAATTTCCATGTCTGCTTCAATAATCAAAATATATTACATGCCCATGCCCCTCTTATCTATTACTATTGACATTTAGTGACTATTGATGGTAATCCTGTGCTTGTAGCAATCACATGTATTTAACTTTGTCTCTTATATAAGAACCACAATACCTATAATTTTTAAATTACATTTTATTACAATTTTCATATAGGTTTTTTCTTTCAATTTTGTGACAATCCATGTCAAAATGTGCTTTGTGAAATCTCTTGAAGGATCCAATTTCTGCATTTTTAATCTTAAACATATAAGAGTTGTTTCTAAGAGAAGCACAGGAGAGGTTTGTCTCAATAGTGATTTCCATGATTAGTTTTCCATGATTTCCTTTGGAGTCCTAATCCCCTGTATTGCAATTTATAGGACATGTCTTCTTGTATTTTCCTGTGCATTCTGCCTTTTTTTCAATCAAAAGCAGCATGCACCCAGCAGTGGTTCACACCCAGCTTTACTTTGACAACCAGTCAAGGCAAGGCACCAATTCAGACACCAGGATTTCAATTCACATGGATTCCTTGACACTCGGTACATAGTGGGATGACCTGCCTTTCCCACTCTTACCTTGGAAGCTTTTGAGTGCTCTAAGTTATACAGCACTAAATAGCTTTTATAATCAAGGAAGGATCCTAGCCAGATATTGCTTTAAGCATGGAACATAAAACATTTTGAAGCAGTGGCCAGAAAAGTGGTATCTCCTGAAGGAGACAAGAAAATATTTTGATATCATCCTGTAAGTTCATAAGGATCAATGACATAATATAGTCAGAAAAAACAAATTAAAAATAGAATTGACACTTTGTCCAGTAAATAAGAATAACCTCTAGGAAGTTTTAATCCAAAGATATTTAGGGTCACAGAAGAGGATTTTAGTCATTCCCAGTTCAGTATGCATGAACAAGATAATTAAGTGAAAATAAGGCTACAACAAAAGGCCACTTGCATTGTATGTGTGGAAGTGATAAATCATGGTACTGAAAAGAACTTTGTTAGTAACAGAAACCAGGGGAAATAGATTCACAATTTATTATATATATATATTTCACCACTGTCCCCAAAGTTTTTATATTTAAAACAGAAGAAAGTGACCTAATAACCTGAGGGGTTTTTTTTGTTGTTTTTGTTTGTTTGTTTGCTTGGTTTTGTTTTGTTTTGTTTTGTGTGGTTTTTTTTTGTTTGGTTTTGTTTGTTGTTGGTTTTGTTTTTGTTTTTGTTTTTTTTAGCTCTGATCACACTGTTTCAGGTGTGTCTTTATAGTGCATGTGGGATTCTACTTTCTTTTTAAGTCCACCTGCTTTTCCATAAGTATGTAGGAAGCAAACTTTAAGTGACAGATACTATAGGGGAAAGAAAAAAAAAAAGAACAACAAAAACCCAACCAAACCCAAAACCATAAAAACTCTAACCAAACAGTAGAATATCTGAGTTTTAATGTAATTAGAAAAAAAAACCCAAACCTTTCTATTCCAGATAAACACAAGACATTCACTGGTGACCTATACTTCCCAGGGAAAAAAAAAAAGAAAAGAAAAAAAAACCCAAACAACAAACACCTATATTTAGGCATCCGTGTTTTTTACTTAGAAGCTTGGAAAGAGAACCCCCAAACAGCATTTTAATCCTACTTCAAGAAAGCGAGGTAGAAATAACTACTAGCTTATAAAAATATGGTATGTGATTAGGCATAAAATAAACAACTGAAAATTATTCTTCTGCTTCTCTCTCTCTGGAACTCTGTGATTTATGTAGCAGTGAATTCTAGCCACATTAGTCATGACTATCCACAGCAACTCAAAAAAAATTGAACCTGTAATAATTAATTCAAGATGTTGCAGGCATAAACTAATTGTGAATAATTCATTTCACTTCACTTTATGATTTGTTGATGAATAATCATGAACTATCTGGAATTAATTAGCTCATGAATGTTTATGAACAACTATTGTCTATGTACGTGTCATGATTTCATGTCTATTTAGACCTTTTCAGAAGCAGGAAAAAAAGATACGAACATTTAAAAAGGAAATCTGAAGAAAGGTGGATCAAAAAGATTTTAGATTACTTCCAGAATGTTATTTTTGAATTGACAAGGAGTTAGCAGTGTAACATTTCATTTCTCTGAGATGATTATGGGAAAAGAAATATAAATAATTGGCCAGAGTAAAACAATGTACAGCTGCAGAAGACCTTATCTTAATGATCTGATTGTTAATGTCTTTGTACCCTACAAATTTTAATGGAATAATCTGTCATCAAAACTTTATTGTATGTATGGCAACATATTGAGAGTGAATGTTTCAAGGATGTGAAACTGAATTTCTAGAAGCCAAACTGCTTTTGATGTAAGGTATGTCTACATGTCATTTCATTGCTTTGTGCATTGTCATTCATAATCAGAGCTATATTGTTGTCTGTTAAAAGTTGTACTACACAACTCACTTTTTTTTCCATGTCATATATTGCAAACAATTTTAAATGTATATTTAAAAAACTATGCAATTTTTACTATCAGATAAGTATTTTCTTTAACTACACAGAAGTATGTAAATCCCTTTAGCAACAATTAAGGGCATAAAATCTGTTTATGTTTCATAGGTTATCTGGCTGCACCTCCTCTAACAAAATGGAAACACAGTTTAATCATCCAACAACTGCAAGAATTATTTTGTCTCACAAAGTGTTTGTCCAGAAGGTGAAACATTAAATCACTCTGATGAAATCTTAAATTAACTTTAAAAAAAAATAAATTCTTAATAACACACATAAATATATGACGAATAAAGTTGATACCTCAAGATTTGCAAAAAATATTGCATTCCTAAGCCATCGGACTGTTTCTTTAAGGAGGATGGGATAGCACGAGGCTGGCTGAGGTTAATGAAGAACTTAATGATCTCCTGCTCTGATCAAGAGTCCAGGAAGCAGCTGCTGTAAAAGAAGTTCTGGTATGAGGTGAGGAACAGTTGTGAAGCAGTCATGAAAAAATGATTTTTGTGGGGAAGATAGTTGACTTAGGAGGGTCATAGGGAAGAGAGAAGAGTGGACACCAGATGTCTAATTCAGATTTTGGTCAGAGATGAGGTGTCTGGACTGTTTACTTCTGAAGGGCAAGCAGTGGTAAAGGTGCTGGGAGGTAAGGCATCCTAGAGTACTGCCTAACCTAAAGAGGATCTTTTTTGTAACTTCTTGCCTCTCTGGCAGAGAAGAGATATTAAAAGCAGTATGCCAGCTGTGGCCTAGGACTCTTCGTGGCTACTTTAGATACTGGTATTCCCAGATGTTCCTCATCAAGGGTACAGTGCCTCCTGCTGATGGAATTACAGTTTTATACCTGTTACTGGGCACATGTGATGCTTCTGGATGCAGCCATTAGCTGAAGATGTGAAGAAGATTTATTGTCCATCTCTTGCAAATATCAGGTTCTATTGTTATCATTTAGCCATTATAAACAAAAAGATGCACCAACACAAATTGAGCAGTGAAGAAGTGCTGTGGGTATTGGCTGTCATTTTCTGACAGCTTGCCTGATTTGGAAGAGCTTGTTCACAGCTCTGCAGGGTATAGAGACTTCAACATCTGTGGGTGAGTGATGAAGTGCCCTCTGAGAAAAAAGAGCTCTCTAAATCTGTTGAACAGTTTTGGATCTTGTTAATGGCACCTGCATTGTGCTGGTTTAAAGTCATGCTGGTGTAGCCCTTCTGGATGTGAAGGACAGAGAAGCTAAGTACGTGGGCTATGAGAGATTTCTTTCTTTTGAGCTGTTTGGCTTTTTCTTCAATCACACTGGATTTTCATGAATGACACATTTTAATGAATAACTTGGCAAATTCATCAAATCAGAAATAACAAGTTCATTGCTGACCACATCCTGGACTATATCAAAAGAGGAATGACCAGCAGGTTGTTTTTCCACCTTCTGCTCAGCTCTGAGGAGATACCACTTAGAGTACTTACAGCTCTGGAGTTTTCAACATAAGGATGTGGCCCAGGGGAGAGTCATGAAAATGCTTAGCGGTCTGGAGTACCTCTCCTATGCATACAGATGAAAAAGTTGGGGTTTGCCAGCCTTGAGAAAAGATTCCAGGAAGACCTTATAGCACCCTTCCTGTACCTGAAGGGGGCCTACATGAAAGTTGGAGAAAGAACTTTTTGCAAGGGCATGTAGTGATAGGAGAAGGGAGAATTGCTTCAAATTGAGAGAGAGTAGAGTTGAGGTTAGATATTAGGAAGAACTTCTTTACCGTGAGGGTGGTGAGGCACTGGAACAAGTTGCCCAGAAAAACTGTGGATGCCCCCATCCCTGGCAGTGTTCAAGTTCAGGTTGATTTAAGTGCTCACAGAGAGCTCAAGCCACTTTAAGGCTCACAAACTCACACACTTCATGCAGTGAATCAATCAAAAAGCCTTTATTAGCAGACCAAGCCTTGTATTTATAATCTGTGCCTTTCAGTTACATCATTATTTAAAATGATTGGATAGCTTAAAACTGTCCATACTCAGTCCATCTCAACAATCCTGGCCTTCGTGTTTCTTCTTAATCAGCAGGTGCAGATAAAGTCCCACTCCAAGGCTGTGAACTGTTCTCTTGAAATATGTAAACAAAGGCCTGCCTTTCATGGGAACCACAAAACTTGGATTGTTCAGAGTCTCATAGAATATCCAATTTTCTTCATTCTGCAACAAGGTTGGATGGGGCTCTGAGCAACCTGGTGTAGTGGGAGGTATCCCTGCCCATGGTAGGGAGGTTGGATCTTTAAGGTCCATTCCACTGTTCTGCAGAGTACTGCCTGGACATGCTGTTGTCCCAGTCTCTGAATTAGCCCTTCACAGTAAACCGAAACTTATTTCAGACTTATGGGGCTTTTAAACAGGATCAGAGAGTGTGTGTTGCAGAATGCAGAAAATTGGATATTCTGTGAATATTCTGTGAACAATTCATTGTGCAGTTCCCAGGAGAAGCAGGCCTGTGTTTACAGATTTCAAGAGAGCAGTTCGCAGCCTTGGAGTGAGAACTTATCTATAAGAAGAACATCTGCTGTTACTCCCCAAATTGCTTCAGAGAGCCATAATGGGATGAGTTCTTCGGGAGGAGTTAATTAACATTAACACCTATGAACTGCGGACTTTAGGTGGCCTGAGAATGAACAGTTCTAAGCTGACCAATCATTTAGTGTAATGATGCAACTGAAAGGCATAGATTATAAACACAGTGTGTGATATGTGAATAAAGCTTTTTCCTTTCGGATGGACTGACTGCACGAAGTGTGTGTGGGAGTTGATGAGCCTTAAGGGGCCCGTGCTGCCCTGAAGTGGCTCTGGGACGAGCTCTCATGTGAGCTTTTATATATATATATTTTTTTTTAAATTTTATTTTACTCTAAGTGTGGATGGTAAGGTGAGCAAAGCACCACCAGGTAGACCCATTCCATTTTTGAATGCCCCCTGTATTAGGCTGCTTAAGCTGTAATGCTGGGCTGCTCTCTGAAAGTGCTGAGATGTACGGACATTTAATGGTCATAGCTGGATCAAAAGCTGCTACTTTCAATGATGGTAGCCAGATAGTTGTTGCCAGGCTCAAACTAAATGGATGACCTGAAGGGCATCTAGTGCTGAACTAGATCTTTACCTGCAATTTAGTATACTGACTGTATGTTGCATCATCTATGGCTTGTGCAATTTAAGTTATCTAACTAATAAAAGGAACTGCTTAGTGAGTCAAAAAGATAAAGTGATCTAAGTCCTGAATCTGAGGATAGGGTAGGGAGAAAGGAGAAGCCTGTGTTGACTGAGTTGAGGATAGTAAAAGTAACTAAAGGGACCAGGTTGCTATTTATTCCTGCTTTAATTGTTGAAGCTGCTTTTCCAATCCTCAGAGATGTACTAGTCAAATTAAATAGTAATTCAAATTTAAAAAAATACAGATTTTTCTCTCAGTTTATCCTGCTGACTTAGTGAAGTTAGCAAGGTCTGTTCAAGAGGGCTCTTAGCAATGTCTATGTTTTTCCTACATCTGTGATCTAACATTAATTTTTTTTCTGTGTTTTGCTGAGGTCCTTTCATCAGTCCTTTCTTGTCCCAGATAGTTATGTGCAAAAGCTGATTCTGGGCTTTTTAATGGTTCATCTTCAGCACTGTTCTTTTCTTAGGAGCAGGCTGTCTCCTATGCTCTGATCTCTCTGCCAGGTGCCTCCAACACTTAACACAGTAAACTCTGAACAGGCCGATTTCTTTTTTCTCCTCCCCCGAATATTAATTTTTCTGCTTGGTGTTAGCTGTCATTCTTTCCAGGAGTGGAAATAGAACTTTATTGACATATTTAGAATTTTAAAATTAATAAAATTAATTCCCTTCAAACTTTTCTACATGAACTTCTATTCTTTTTTATTCTTTTTCTTTTTTTTTTTTT